>PVLC010011986.1:0-45565 GCA_004027655.1 Graphiurus murinus
AAAAAACCAGTAAACAACAAACACTGGTGCGGGTGTGGAGAAATGAGAAACTTTGTGCACTGTGTTAAGACTGTAACATAGTATTAGAGTCTCTGCTGAAAGAGTTTGGCAGTTCCTCAAAAAGCTAAACAGAGTTACCATGTGCTTCAGAACACTTTGGGAACTGGAAGCAAGACTCCGATACTACTAGCACGTCACCTTCACAGTAGCATTGTCATCGGCCAAGAGGCAGCACCAACAGCAAGGAGAGCACGGTGGGTGGGGAGGGAGCAGGACTTCTTGAACGGCACCGGGAGCCACAGAACTGCACCCTGCGGTGGTGAAGGTGGCAAAGGTTTCTTGGGTCCCTTTCTGCTTTTGTGATGCTGGGGATGCAGCCCCACTGCACTGCAGCACACCCAGCCTCGATTTTTTTTTTCTTAAATAAGAGCATTTAAATTCTTGTCCTTAGAATCTATAAAGATTGTATACAGAGCTGGTGTGGTGGCACATGCTTGTAACCCCAGTACTTGGGAGGCTGAGCCTCAGCTACTTGAGGCCTTCTGCAACCTAGTAAAACCATGTTTCAAAATGAAGAATAAAATATAGGGCGGGGAATGTAGCTTAGAGGTAGACTGCCCCTGGGGTCAACACACACACAAAGGCGTGCCTGTAATCTCAGTACTTGGGAGTCAGGAAGGTTGCAGGCTGGAGACAGCCTCGGCAACTTAACGTTCCCTGTTTCAAAATTTAAAAAAGAACCAGGCAGCAGCACTTAGGAGCCTGAGACAAGAGGATCACAGGTTCACTACCAGCCTCAGCAACGTAGTGACTGTTTGTTTTGTTTCAAAACAAAAACTAAAATAGGACTGGGGGTATAGCTCAGAGGTAGAATGCCCCTGGATGCTAATCCCAACGAGAGAGGGAGGGAGAGAGAGGAGAGAAGAAAGGAAAAGAAAAGAAAGTGAGCTGGGGGCGTATCTCAGCGATAGAATGTCCCTGGTTTCAATCCCTAGTACGTCAATAAACTAAGAAAACACATTCGTGCTACTGGGCGACTTCCCTTAAGAACATGGCTCTGACTCTGGCCCCCACTCCTGGAGGCCCACCTGGGCTGGCCTGTGCCTGCCCTCTGTCCCCTGACAGCTAGCTCTTCTAGGGAAACATCCCCTCCCAGGATAGCCAGGAGATCGAGATGGCGGGTGCCCTCCCACAGTGACAATGCCCTGTCCCTTCTGCCCCTCAGCCCAGCCTCCACGAGACACCCACTCTACTCTCCTAACTGAGAGGAGTCTGAACACATCTGGGCTGGACTCTTCGCCCAGGCACCTGGCACCCTGCCCGTGGGGACCATCCTCCGGGCCCCTCACGGCACCATGGCCTGCCTGCCAGGACACTGGCTGCTGCCCTCTGTTCCCTGCCCACAGGCCCAGCTGCTCCCAACGGCAGACCCTGTCAGTGTGGCCCAGCACAGACTGCCTGGCTTCCTGTCAGCTCCTCCTGAACAACTTCCCTCTTCCCGCAGCTGCCGGAGACAGTCCCTTTCTGGAAGGTGGCCCTCCCTCTCTGCCCCCTTCTGGTCTGGCCCCACGCCAGGCTGCCCACACTTGGGCACCTATCCTTTCCTAGTCTCCACAACCCCCTCCCACCGAGAACCTCACCCAGGACCTCCCCACTAAGAAGTCCCAATCAAGCGTGCCCACCAGGACCAAGGACCAGCACTCCTTCCTGAACACCAGGCACAGCCTGCCCACAGGCTTGGTTCCAGCCCTGGCGCCCCATCTTGGTGACAGGCCCCACCCCTGTGGATCCCCAGCCAACCCAAGCCCCTTACTCCTCCCCGCTTCCTGTCAACTCCCTGATCTTCCAGCCCCTGCTCCCTCCTGGGGGCTCCGGGGGACTCTGCACCCTCTGTGCCCATCTACCCCTCCACACGACAGCAGCTCCAAATACCCCAAAGCCTCTGCCCACTCCTGCTGTGGGAGGACAAGGCTCCCCAAGATCTGGTAGGACCCAGGCTCTATGTCCACAGCACCCCACGCCCCTTCCTCCCCAGGCTGGCTCACTCATGCAGGACCGTAACCACACCCCCAAGTGTTTCCATTTCAGCTTGCTTTTCCCAGTCTCCCTCAACAAACCTTCACAAAGCCTCACTCAGGCAGGACAGGTCTGTGTGGTTCACAACACCCAATGCATGGGGGTCTCTGTGTTAATGAAATATTAATTAAAATACACACACCTGACTACACAGCTATTAAAAAAATATCTGTTCTAGAAGGAAGCACAAACAAAATGAAAAGGTTGACAAGCTAGGAAAAAATGTGTGCAATGTCTCAGAAAACACCAAACTCCATAAAACCCTGGGAACTCAAGTAAAAAGAAGTGCGGGCAACTGACTGTTGAGCACTCCATGAAGCACCAGGCTGTGCTCCTGGGTACTGTCTGGCAAACCCTGGACACAGCTGTGCGCTGTCACTCACTCCTTGTACAAGTGGGGCCGGCCTGGCCTGCACAGGGCAGTGTGTCCATGGTAAATAAGGCTCCAGGCCGCCGGGCGTGGTGATGCACGCTTGTAATCCCAGCATTTGGGAGTCTGAGACAGGAGGATCCGGGTTCGCGGCCAGCCTCAGCTACCTAGTGAGGCACTGCAACTTAGTGAGACCCTGTTTCAATATAAAAAATAAAAAATAGGGCTGGGGTGTAGCTCGGAGATAGAATGCCCCTAAATTCAATCCCCAGTACCGCAAAAAAAAAAAATAGGCTCCATGCCAGCAATCTGCCCCCAGAACAAGTCTTACGATGCAGGCCTTCACGGAGCCAGAGGCTCCTGCTGCAATGGGATTTACATCCGAAGCCAACAAGCAACCCACAGTCCATGACTGGAGACACAATAAAAAAATTATGGTACACAAGTACAACAGTGTTAAGAAGGGGGAAAGCCGGGCGTGGTGGCCCACGCTTGTAATCCCAGCATTTGGGAGGTTGAGACCGGAGGATCCGGGTTCTCAGCCAGCCTCAGCTACCTAGTGAGGCACTCCGCAACTTAGTGAGACCCTGTTTCAAAATAAAGAATAAAAAATAGGGCTGGGGGTGTAGCTTGGAGGTAGAATGCCTCTGAGTATAATCCCCAGTACCGCCAAAAAAAAAAAAAAAGAAGGGGGAAGGGCAGTGAAAGACCTTCCAGCACAGTAAAAAGGCAACTCAGCTGGGTGCAGTGGTGCACGCCTTTAATCCCCATACTTGGGAGGCTAAGACAGGAGGATCACAGATTCCAGATCAGCCTCAGCAATGTAGTAAGACTCTCAGCAATCTAATAAGACCCTGCTTCAAAATAACAAGCCGGGCATGGTGGTGCACACTTGTAATCCCAGTACTTGGGAGGCTAAAACTGGAGGATCTGGGTTAGCGGCTAGCCTCAGCTACTTAGTAAGGTCCTCTGCAACTTAGTGAGACCCTGTTTCAAAATAAAAAACAGGAACCAGGCTTGGTGGCGCACACTTGTAATCCTAATACTTGGGAGGCTAAGGCAAAAGGAACATAGGTTCGAGGCCAACATCAGCTACTTAGGCCCTCCTCGATTTAGTGAGACCCTGTTTCCAAATGAAGAATAAAAAATAGGGCTGGGGGTGTAGGTCAGTGGTAGAATGCCCCTGGGTTAGCCGGGCATGGTGGCACACGTTTGTAATCCCAGCATTTGGGAGGCTGAGACTGGAGAATCCGGGTTCGAGGCCAGCTTCAGCTACCGCAACTTAGTGAGACCCTGTTTCAAAATAAAGGATAAAAAATAGGGCTGGGGGTATAGCTCGGAGGTAGAATGCCCCTGCGTTCAATTCCCAGTGCCACTAAATAAGTAAATAAATAAATAGAATAAAAAATAGGGCTGGGGTATAGCACAGAGGTAAGGAAAAAATTCACATTCTCTATAATTCAGCCGTTCCATTTCTCTGAAACCCTACCTTAGGAAGTCACTCACTTCCTAGGTGTCAGTTTACACTTTATAAGTGTAAACAGTTAACTACACAGATGTTCTCCATAGGACTTTTTTTTTTTTCTTTATTGCAGCACTAGGGATTGAACTCAGGGGGGATTGAACCCGGATCCTCCGGTCTCAGCCTCCCAAATGCTGGGATTACAAACGTGCGCCACCACGCCTGGCTGCACTTTCTTTTTTTTTTTTTTTTGCGAGGGAGATTGAACCCAGAGCATTCTACCTCTGAGCTACACCCCCAGTCCTACTTTTTAGTCTTTAGTTTGAAACAAGGTCTCACTAAGTTGCAAAGAGCCTCACGAAGTAGCTGGAGGCGGCAGGCCTCCCGGCAGTAACTCAAGGTCCCACATCCAAGGCCGCCCTTCCCTGGCCAGACCCGGCTGCGCGGCAGGGCCCGCACTCACCCGACAGCGGCGAAGGCTCCCGCTTGGGCAGGAGGCGACTGGTCTGGGGCAGGAACGGGTTGTTCAGCCTAGGAGGCACGGCAGGTGAGAGGGCCGCCCCGGACCCCGGGGCCCCGCGCCGCCCGGCCGCCCGCGAGCCGCTCACCCGAATGCGTTGGGCTCCTCCACCACCTTCATCCTCCCGGCGCCGACGGGCGCGGGCCCTGCGGGGATGGAGTTCGTGAGGTGGCGCGGGGCGGCGTGGGGCGCGAGCGCGGGGCGGCGTGGGAAGAAACACTGACCGCGAGCCGCGAGCCCGAGCAGCAGCAAGAGCCGCGCCAGCGCCGCCGCCATCGCGCCGCGGCTCAGGTGCGCGCCTAACCGGAAGTGGCGTCACCCGAGCGCCGGGAGCGGAAGTGACGTCATGCGCACGCGCCGAGGCCGGCGCGGCGGCCGTGGCGGAGCGGCGAACCCGGGCAGGGGAGGCCGGTTCCACTATGGGCCGGAGGAGGGCGGCGCGCGGGCAGGGCGCGGAGGGCGGCCGCCCTCGGCGGGCCCCGGGCCGCTCCCTGGAGGCGTTCACCGAGGAGGTTGGCGCCGCGTTGCGCGGTGAGTGGAGTGACCAGGAGAGCGGGCCGGGGGCCGGGACGCGCCCGGGAGCCCGAGCTGAGGTCCCGGCCCCTTCTCTCTCCCGGTGCAGCGTCGGTGGAGCCAGAGGCCGCCGAGGAGGAGCGGGGCCCGGGTCCGGCCCTGCCCTGCGCGCTGGCCATGTGGGAGCTGGGCCACTGTGACCCTCGACGCTGCACCGGTCGCAAGCTGGCCCGCCTGGGCTTGGTGCGATGTCTGCGCCTGGGCCACAGGTTCGGCGGCCTGGTGCTCAGCCCCATGGGCGCCCAGTACGTGTCTCCGGCTGACAGGTAGGCGCGGGGGAGGGGGGGTTGGGGAGGGAACAGAGTGCCTGCCCCGACTATCTGGTCTTAGCAAGCAGCCCTGTCTCCGGTGTACCTCCCTCAAGGGCTCACCTATTTGTTCTTGTGTGCCGTTCGGGCCTGCCCTCCTCGCGGCAAGGGCCATGGCTCTAGTTCTCCCTCTTGCCTAGGACTAGTTCTGAGGTGTAGGAGGGCCTAGGATAAACGTTTGTTGACTGAATAAGCATTCCCCAGGTACTGTCAGCAACTGCCTCAAAATCTTACCTATGAAAGTCCTTTGCGGATGTTTGGAAATAAAGGAATAACGTCCCACATATCCCTAGTGAGGCCCATCTCCAGGGATCTACCTCGCTTGGGGCTCATCCTACTCCATCCCTGGCAGACAGTTGGTGGCACAGTCCGGAGTCGCTGTCATAGACTGTTCCTGGGCCAGACTGGATGAGACACCATTTGGGAAGATGCGAGGGGGCCACTTGCGGCTGCTGCCCCACCTGGTGGCTGCCAACCCTGTGAACTATGGCCGGCCCTGCAAACTTTCCTGCGTGGAAGCTTTCGCTGCTGCCTTCTGCATTGTGGGTGAGTTTCAGGCCTGACCCCAGCCTGAGCTGGCGGCCTGTGACTGTACTCTCAGGGCTCTGGTTTCTCCTAGCAGACCCCTGCAGGAGTGTGAAGGATGTACAGTCCAGGCTTCCATTTGCAGCCTTGGCCTTGTGGAGTTGAGGGAGAGACAGAACGGGACAGCTCCCTTACCAGTCAGGGGTACCGTCGTGGGCAGCTCTCCCCTGGGAGTCCTCCTCCTCCTCAACTTCCTCAGGGAATTTGTGGTCCAAGGAGAGGCCCAAATGGAGACCCATGAGAATGTTTGTTTCCCAGCAAAGGGTAGGGACCTAGGGGACCAGAGAGGTGGCCGCAAGGGAGGCAGGAGCTGGGGGGCCGCGCGGGCTGACTGTGCTTGTGATGGTGTTTGATGGGAGCCTTTGGCTCCCCGAGATAGCATCCCCTCCCAGCAGTCAAGGTAATAGGGACACACTCTCGAGAGGGGTTGTTGATGTCTCAGGGGTTTTGCTTTCCTACACTGTCAGGCTTCTCAGATCTTGCTGTCATTTTGCTGAGGAAGTTTAAGTGGGGCAAGGGCTTCCTGGACCTGAACCGCCAGCTCCTAGACAAGTATGCAGCCTGCAGTGGCCCAGAGGAAGTGGTGCGGGCAGAGCAGGAGTACCTGGCCAGCGCCAAGCAGAGTCCTGTGGAAGAGGAAATCGGTGAGGACTGGCATGGATGGGAGCCCGTCGGGAGGGAGCAGGCCCCCCAGGCCCGTGAGTCCCTGAACAGTCTAAGGATGGAGGCTGGCTTCAGCCCTGAGCTCACTCAGAGGTCACTTTCCTCTCTTACTCCCTTTGGTTCAGATCCCTTTGACGTAGATTCCGGGCGAGAGTTTGCAAACCCCAACAGGCGTGTGGTCGGCACCCGGTAGGTCCTGGGGCTTGCCTCATTCCTGGCCTCAGCTCCCCCTGCATGCAGGGGTGGTGTGCTGAGGCTCCATGGGTGGTGACTACAGAACGTGAAGTGGAGTCTGCTGGAGAGGGTTTGGCTTAGAGTGCAGGAAGTAAGAGAAGTGTATCTGAGGCCTTCTGTGGGTGAGTGCTGGAGAGGATTGCCTTGGACTGGCCAGGGATGACACCTGAGGGGAATGTTCCTCCTTCCCAGGCCGCCCACGGACACAGATGATAGTGACGAGTCTGAGGAGCGAGAGTCTGGTGCTGAGGATGGAGGCAGCAGCTGCTCTCAAGAGGAAGAGACTCTGGAACAAGGGGCCGAGGCCAAGGCCCCAGTCAGGATTTGGAAAGGAGTCAAGAAACGACAGAGAGACTGAGAGTTGCAGACACGTGTATTTTGTTGAAGCTGAGTGATGTGGAAGTCCAGAGACAGCGGTGGGACGCGGGGAGGGACTGGCCTGGCAGCGGGGCCTGCAGCTGCCTGCAGGACGGTTCTCCGCAAAGCTAAGGCAGCCTTTCTTGGGGTCCTGCCTTGGGGCTCTCTCAATGAAGCCACCCGCCAAGAAGGAGCCCCCGGCGTGCGTCTGGTTCTTGGTATTTGGCCTGGGAGGGGGGAACTGCCTGGGTGGGTCTGGGACACAGCTAAGTGGTGTGGTCATGCACATGCTCAGGAAAGGACATCTGATCAGCTGGCACAGAGCCCCTCACCCTGACCTCCCGCAGGCCGACATCCCGCCTCACGGTGTCCAGGAGCCACTTGGGGGCTGGAACCAGGTGACTCAGCAGGCCACCCCGCGCCCCTTCACGCCTGACCCTTGTGCCTCCAGGCATGCAGAGGCTCTGCACGTGACCCTGGGCCTGGGGGCGGACCACTAGGGGCTGGCTGGCTGCATGCTGAGCAGTGCCCGCCCCCAGTGCTAGTACCCCCACTTCACTTCCTGGCTGTGACACCAAGGTGTCTGCAGACACCGCCTGATGGCCTTGGGGGAGAGTCCATGCTGACCAGGTCCTTCACGTTTGCCACCATATTCAGGGTGGGGTGCAAGGGGGTCACAGCACACACCTAGGTGGCGTGGCCGGGGAGGATGGAAGCCACAGCGAGAAGGCCAGGTGCAGCGGAGGGGCCTGGGGACGGGTGGGGGCTGCTGAGAGGAGCGCTCAGGGGTCTCAGGGGTCGGCCTCCATGCACTTCTCCAGCTCCCTGAGCTTCTTGACGAACTCCTGCGCCTCCTTGTTGGTGCGGCCTTCCAGCATCCTCAGCGCCGACCTCACTGCAGGGCAGCAGGCGGGCGGGCGTGTGGGAGCCGGGCGGGCGCACCACCCCTCGGCCCCCCTGCACCCCACACTCACCCTGGGCTCTGGGCCGACGCAGGTGCAGGGTGACGGGCTGCCCAGCCCTCATGCCCCCTCCCACCTGGGGCCTGGCGATCCCGCTGATGCCGCCCAGGCCAAGGGCGGCCTCCCCGGCGAAGTCGTTGGTGGACAGCCAGTCGTGGTCCATGACCGTGAACAGCACGCAGGCTCCGCGGCGGCGGCACGCCTCTGCAGGCACGGAGCTGTGGACAGGGTGGTCAGGGACCCGCTGCAGCCACGTGGGTCAGGATGGGGGGACACGGGGACAGAGAGGGCACTCACAAGTGGAAGAGCTCATCATACACCGGGTGCAGCGTCCGGGCCTTGACCTGCGTCCTCTGGCTGCGGACCAGCGGGAAGAGGTGTGGCGGGCCCAGCTCCACGATCACGAAGGGGTCGCTCAGGCCTGGAGGGACACGGCCGTGAGCCAGCCGGCATGGCGGGGCCATGCGCACGCTCAGGAGTGGTGCGTGCTGTGCCTCACCGTTGGCGTCCAGGGGGAGCAGGTCCGCAGCGTGCAGCACCTCCACGGCCAGCCGCTGCTCAGCCGCCTCGTAGTGGCAACGGACGCTCAGGCGACCGAACCGGTTCTGCTCCAGAGCCCTCTGCGGAAAGGCCAGTGAGCGGGGCTGGGGCGCGGGGCCGCCGCCGCCGCCGCCCGCCGGGAGCCATCCTACCTGCTTGAGCTTGTCCAGGTAGAACTGCTCGATACACTCGCGGGTGGAGCACTTGTGCAGCCGCAGCTCCTCCTCCAGCCTCTGCAGGAAGGGGGCCTGTGACCTGCAGCCGCACCCAGGGCTCCTGGGTCCATGCAGGGTGGGCTCTGCTGCAGGGCAGTGGCCTGACTCGGCCTCCAGAGGGGCCGGGGCTCACCTTGTAGCTTCCGTCCCTCAGGCTTTCCAGGGGGAGACCCTGGCCCTCGGCGTGGAAGAAACTGACCAGAGCCTAGGGCAGAGAAAGAGGGACACGTGACGGGGCCTGAGCCCAAGCAGCGGGGGCCTTGGGAGCCAGGGCTGGGCCACCTCACTCCCGGGTGCATCAGAAGTAAGCCTGGGAAAGGCCAGCACCTGAGGCCACACACTAATCTTAACAGGTGGCCCAGAGGCAGCTCGGCTGTGGGGAGGAAGTGCAGCCCATGGTGTCCCGGGGCACACCCCAGGGGGCTGGGGGAGGCCCTACCTCCAGCGTGAAGTGGAAGCGCCCATAGAAGTCAGCAGAAACATCGCTGTTGGCACCCAGCGCCTGCAGAATGGCCTGCAGCAGCAACTCCCACAAGGCCTCCAGCACCCTGCAGGACACACGTGATGACCCCTGGGCTGCTGGGCTGCACCGCGCCGCCGTCCCACCCGCCGGCCACTACCTGCTCAGGTTCTCCTTCACCAGGGAGGCGTTGAGCAGGGCCAGCTTCTCGTCCAGGTACTTCATGAGCGGAGCCACGGCCTGAGGACAGGGGTCCTCAGGACAGGCCTGAGCTGGGCCCCCGCCTGCCCCTAGCACGCGCACACACGCGCTTCCTACCTCGTCATTCTGAATGGAGTCGGGCGAGAGGCTGATGTGCTGCACGTACTTCCTGATGTCGGCCACCATCTGAGGGGAGGACAGCTCAGCACCGGGGTGGGGAACGCCAGGACAGCCCCCCAGACAAGCCCGCTGCCCTGCCTACCTTGGAGGTCAGGTGTGCCGTCACGGTGCGGGCTTCCCGCTGCAGGTCCTCCTCCAGGGCTTGTGTGCAGCTGAGCAGGGCCCGGGGAAGCACTCCCTCCAGCCCCAGGGCCCCCTCGGGCCACGCCAGGCCCCTGAGGGCCTGCCCCGAGGCCCTGCGCACCAGCTCCACATTGTTGAGGGCCACGCAGAGCTGGAATTGTGGCCAGAGGCAGATGGGCCACAGTCGAGGCGGCCACCCACCCGGCCGCCTGCTGCCTCACCCGCCCTGCCGCCCACTCACCGCCTCGCTCACTGCCTCGCCGGCGGCCCCGGGCTGGGTGTCCACCTTCTTCCGCAGCAGCTCGGTGTAGAAGAGGGCAGCCTCGCACATGTCCTGGGGTGGGAGACGGGGGTTGGGAACTGGGGCCCCTGTGTCCTGGCCTGCTGCCCTCACCCCCAGCCGGCTGACGCACCTGACTGAGCTGGGTGCCCAGCCCCTGAGCCTGGGCAGGGTCCGGCCACGCCAGACGGACCCAGAGCTCCTGGATGAGGCTGAAGCAGAGGCCGGCGGTGGCCGCGGAGCTGCTGTGCTTGGAGCCGGCATCCACGGGCTCCAGCTGGAAGGCAGGAGGAGGCGGTGTTGCAGGGTGCGGGACAAGCCCCAGGGTCCTTGGGCCCAAGCGCCCACTCACCGTGTCCACATCCACGGCCCCCTGGAGGCGCCACTTGGCCTGGTCCCGCAGCACCTGCAGCCAGAGCTTCACCGCGGGCAGGAACGGGGTGTGGATGCCGGCCAGGGCCAGGGAGCGGCTGTCCCTGCAGTGGAAGTGGAAGGCCACTCAGATGCCCTCACCCAGGGGTTCAAGGTCCAGAGCCCGGGGGGGCACCCAGGAGCGCCTCCCTCAAAGGGCCCTAATCTCAGGTCCCAGAGCCTCTCAGGAGGCGGCTCGGGGACAGGCGGGCACCCACCGGCCGGGGATGCAGCTCCAGAAGCGCTGGGTGTCAGCCAGGGTCAGATAGAGCT
This sequence comes from Graphiurus murinus, assembly GCA_004027655.1. Taxonomy (NCBI): domain Eukaryota; kingdom Metazoa; phylum Chordata; class Mammalia; order Rodentia; family Gliridae; genus Graphiurus; species Graphiurus murinus. Next base: position 10,794 of record PVLC010011986.1, read on the forward strand.
CGAAGAGGCCTGAGGCCACCTCTAGGGTCATCCTGGGGCTCAGTTCCTCTGCCAGCACCCAGGCTTCCTCCGCCACCTGCCCAAGGTGGCAGAATTAGCCCACGAGGAAGCCGGGCCCCTCCTGGCCAGAGGGTTTCCCCCCAGTCCTCCGCATCCCACCAGACCCCGGATGGAGGCCCCTCCTCACCAGACGCTCCAGCTGCCGGAAGGTGAGGGTGAAGAAGTCCACCTTGAGGATGCTGCAAAGGACGCGGCGGTTCAGCCCCCACCCTCCTCCAGCCCACCGCCCCCGCCTGATGGCAGCACCCCAGCGCAGGCCCTGCCTACCCGTGGAAAAGGCTGGCGTAGATGCCGTAGCAGGCCTGCAGGTCCTCGTAAATGATGTCCGCTATCTGGACAAGCCCCGGCAGGCGCTGCGGCCCCGGCTGCAAGAAAGACTGGCTCGTACTGCCCTCTCGGCTCCCCATCCCGCTGTGGCCAAGCCCTCCCTGAGCCGCACCTGCTCTCGGGGACTCTTGGCGTTCAGGAGCCTTTCGTACCACTCCCGGTTGCCCCTCTGCAGGGACGCCGACGCGGCAGCATGTCGGGTTGGAAGGAAAAAGAGACAGGGCCGGGGCCGTGGGACGGCGGGGCCAGGCAGGGCCGGGCAAGGAGGGGCAGGGCACGGCGGAGGCCCAGGTGAGACCCGCCCAAACTCACCTTCAGGGCGGCGGCGATGTCCATGTTGAGCTCCGTCTCGAAGGGACAGATCTCGAAGGAGGGCTGGAAGAGCTGCAGCTTGTCCAGGCACCTGGGGGAGGGCAGCATGAGGGCCCACCCTGGCCGCCCCACCCACCCAGCCCTGCTGGGACCGCACCCACTTCAGCAGGAGCTCCAGGCGGTAGACGGCTGTACTGTTGGTGGCAGGAAAGTAGTCTCGGAGCTGGCGCAGCAGCTGCAGTCCAAACTCGGAGAAAGCTGAAAAGCTGTCCGCCAGGCTCTCCTCCTGGGGAGGGAACTCTTCAGAACTAAAGATGCCAGCCCCCCCCCCCCCGTGGACCTGCTCACCCCCGCTGAAACGCCTTGGCCGCCTTGGCCAGCAGCGCCCTCCCCGCCATGGCCAGCCCCCAGAGGGGCCTCCCTGACTGCCCTGCACCAGCCTGAGCCTCCACGACCCCTGCACTGTGCCTTACAGCCTCAGGTTCTCGTCTTGCTGTTCCCTGGGCCCCGTTCTGCCGGGGCCCACTCACTCCCTTGCCCAGACCCTCGTCACCACAGCTGCTTCCCCGCCGCCCAGTCCAACGTCTGTGGCTTCACACAACCCGCCACCTCCTCAGCGCACAGCGTGGCTCTCCCCACTGCACCTGCTCTGTCTCCTTGTTTTCAACTCCCAAGAGCGCAGGACTCTGTCCCTCACTGCCCCAGCACAGCTGTCACCAACAGCCAGCATGCCCAGGGCCCCGCCCACCTGCTCCTGGGGCAGCAAGGGCGCCTCCTCCCAGTGCGCCTGCATGTCCTCCAGCAGCCCCAGCAGGTAGCCGTAGTCCAGCGTGCGCATCTGATGGTGGCGGCTGCTCACCTGCCAGTGCCTGCCCCCAGACCGCGGTCAGCAGCAGCAGGCCCCGCCCACCCACAGCTCCCCTCCCAGGACCTGGGCCATCCCGCCCCCTCACGCCCCGTCCCAGGGCTCCGAGCCGCCCGCCGGGCCCCGCCCACATAGGCCCCGCCCACTCACAGCACGGCCAGCTGCAGGGCAGAAAGGTTGCTCTGGGCTCCGTGCAGACAGAGAACCGTGGTCCCAGGCCCGCTGAGCTCGCCGCGCCAGCTGTTGGAATTGGGCTGGGGGAGGAGGCTGGGGTGAGCGGAGACCGAGAGCCCCCACAGCCGCTGCTCAGGCCCTCGGCCCTGCTGCTCCGCGTTCCCAAGGGGCCGCTACCTCCTCCACGCGATGCTCGAAACGCAGCACGCGGCTGAGCAGCAACAGGTAGGACAAGAAGCCGAATCGCCCGCGCTGGCTCATGGCCGTGTCCCTCTGGAACACAGAGCCTGCCGGTCACCCTTCTGCCCCGGCCCCACTGGCGGGGGGGGGGGGAGGCAGGGTGCAGGGCTCCCGCGGCTCCCCACCTGCGTGGTGATCAGCTTCAGGACCAGGTGGCAGTCTCCCTGCACGCGGGAGGCGCTGGAGCGGGGTTCCAGCTTGAACCAGCGGTCGGCACCAGCCACTGGCACCTCCTGGGGGGAGGGGGCGTGTCCGAGCGAAGACCCCGCCCCCACCCCCACAGACTCCTGGGACCCCGGGGAAATGTAGGGAGCGGTGCCCAAAAGCAGAGGCACCTCGGGGAGCCCAGGAGGGTGGAGGCTACCCACTGGAGGCGTGCTCCCCCATGCACACACAGGTGCTCCCTGAACCGGACCGCCCCTCCCCGAGCCCACGCACCCGCACAGGGATGTTGAGGCACCCCAGGAAGTCATCGGTGTGGTCCTCGGTGGGCCCGGCTGTCCCATTTGCGCGGGCTGACTTCACGATCTGTTTGAAGTACCTGGGTACAGCCGGGTGGGGTCAGGCCCGTAGTCCCTTGGGAGCTGCTGCCCACGTGCCCTCTGGTGGGGCCAGAGCTGCAGAGCTGGGTCAGGGATGCCCCACCTCCTACCTGCTCATGCCCTTGAGGCCGATAACTTCATTCAGCTTCCTGCAGGCTTCTGCCAGGGACACGTCGTCATCATGGTCCCTGAGGCAGGGGGGCTGGCTAGTCTGGAGCTCCCAGCCCTCTCTCTCAGTCCCCCTACTGCCCCCCAGACCAGAGGTGCCCACTCCCCTGCCCTGTACCAGATGTCCAGGTGCAGCTGGTCCGTGCTGACATCCTCGATCTCACTGGCGGGGGGGACAGAGAGGTGCCCATGAGGGTTCCCGGTGAGCCTCTGCCCAGGCTGGGCGTCAGCTCTCACATCTGGACTCTGCCGCTATTGCCAGCTGTGTGGCCACTGGGCCTGACGCCCTCTCTGGGTCTGTTTCCTCCTCTGGGAAGTAGGCGTGTGAGCGGCCCCCCTCAGAGCCCCCGGGGCACTTACAACAGGAAGTGCTCCTTCCAGACGGGGTTCAGCGTGCTGCTCTTGACCTCCGTGACCTGGATGCACTTGGCCGGCAGCGGGCCGCTGCGCTTGCTGCCCTTTCGGAAGCTGAAGCGAGGCTCCTTCTGCCCGCTCGGCTCCCGCGGGGTGCCCGAGGCCGGCAGGATGCCCAGCATGCAGTACGGGTCACTGAAGCCTAAGACGGGGAGGATCCTCGGTCCCAGGCCCAAGTGCTTTGCCCTCCACAGCAGCCACCCGGCCCGCATGACCCGGGCCTCCAGCCCCCACTCACCATTGGGGTCTTTGGCCAGGAGGTTCTTGGCTCGCACGACGGACACTTTGAGGGCGTACGTGGGGGCCTGTGGGCAGAGGGGCGCTGGGGGCCTGAAGGGCTGCGAGCCTCGGCATGAGTGACAGCCCCCTCCCTCAAAACCTGCCACCCCTGTGTCCTGCCACGCAGGCGCCGTGGCTGGTGAGTGCCAGCTGGACAGGAGATGACCTCACCTTGGCCTTCCTCACGCGCTCGATGGCCTCAGCATGCTCTTCAGGGCTGGTGCCAAACACCTGTGGATGGGGTGGGTGGCAGGGTCCCGGCTAGCCCTGGAGAGGCCGGCCACCGTCCTGGGGCCTCAGCGCCTCGGAAGACAGGGCCCAGGGGAGATGGCACACCCGCGGTGCTCGGGGTGGGGAGATGGGGGCGGAAGTGTAGGGGAGGGGCTGTGCATCTGTCCACCCTCCTCTGTGTGTCCGCCTGTCCTCTCTCATCTTATGTCTGTGTCCTCTCCCTGTCTGACCATCTCCCGTCCTTCTGCGGGTTTTTCTTGTTTTTTTGTCGGTACTAGAGATTGAACATGGGGGCATTCTACCTCCAAGCTACACCCCCAGCCCTCGTTTTTATTTTTATTTTGAAAAAGGGTCTCACTAAGTTGCAAAGGGTCTACGTAGCTTCGGCTGGCCGCCAACCTGCAATCCTCCTGTCTCAGCCTCCCAAGGATTGGGATTACAAGTGTGCGCCACCACGCCTGGCCGGTGTGTAGTTTGGGTGGAGGTGACGTGGGCAGGGGAGGGGGGCGTGTCGGGTGGGGTGCACAGGCTGCCGGCTCACCTGCTGAAGGTAGCCCAGAAGGGCCTCCTCGTCATCCACCTGGTCGGGGCCCATGGTGCCAGCGCGGTGCAGGACCGTGTACAAGCCCTCCTCGTAGAGCATCTCCAGCTGCGGGGGCAGGCCGGGGTCCTGGCTGCGGCGGGTGGGGGTCTCCAGCCCTGCCACCCACGCCTGCCTGCTGGGCCCTCCCTCTGCCCTCCGCTCCTCTTAGCCCACCCCTCCCACCTTGGCTGTTCACCTGTCCCTGGGCCCAGCGCCCCGCAGCCCCTCCCTGGGCCCAGACCCCGACTCCGTTACCTCCTCCTGGGTCAGGGCTCGCAGGCCTCGGTTGCAGTCCGCAGGCTCCGCGGGGGCCGGTGAGCCGCTCCGCAAGAGGACCTGTGAAGGGTGAGGCTGGGGGGACTCGGAGCCTGCACGGGGCTCCGGGGCGGGGGGAGAGTGACCGGAGGCTGAAGGGCAGGCGGGGATGGGAGCCCATGCGGAGGGACAGCCTCACCTCGGGGCACGGCAGGCCCTGTCGGCCCTCCCCCTTCTTCAGGATGAGCCGCATGTGGGCGAAGAACTCCACGCCATCCCCAGGTTTCCTGGAGGAAGGTCCAGGGTTCTCAGCACAGCCGGGCAGGGACGGGGTCACGGTGGTGTCCCCTCTCGCCCACAGCCTGGGTTCAGACCCTCTCGCTCCCGCCTCCCCCCCAGATGGGCGGGACAGGTGGCCGGGTGGCCAGCCCTTGGCACGCACCAGGCCCCAGTGGCGGACTCCTGCAGGTCGCTGCTGGTGCTCACGGGCTCCTGCTCCGCTTTCCGGCGGAAGGACGGGCACACCTGCACCTGCCTGAGCACGCTGCTCTTGATCTCCAGCAAGGTCGACATGGCGGCAACCTGCGGCAGAAAGCACGGCCACAGCCTCGCACCCGGGCATGCTGCCGAGGCACCGGCGGAGGCGGCGGGCAGGAGGGCGAGGGGCCTGGGAGCCTGCCGCCACCTTGACCGTGCTGGGCGCCAGGGGGCCCTCCTGGGACCTGCTGCCACACCTGCCAGGGACTCACTAAGCCACGCAGCTTCGGGGAGGTGGTGGTGGCACCCGACTCGGAGCTGCTGGATGTCCCTGGGGAAGGATGTGACCTGCCACACACCCCCATCCAGGGCTGGGCCCCCGGCTACGTCCAAGGCACCTAGGACTTCGTGACGGGAAGCGTCAGTGTTTCCTGGGGCCTCGCAGAGGACCAGGAGGCTGGGGAGCAGCGCCCAGCTCCAGGCCCGTGCGCGCCGGGGGCCACGCAGATGTCTGCTACCCAGGGCCTGTCTGCAAGAGGCCAAAACACTGGTGCCTCAGAGCAGTGCGGGTGAGACGGGGCCCTGCAGGCAGAGGCTGGGTGGGCAGCTGCTCACGTGGCCAGGATGGGGGTCGCCCACCAAGCAGAGCAGAGTCACACAGGGGCCCATCAGAAAAGCCAGGGGGCCAGAACCCCCACCCAGCAGAGCTGGCTCCCCTTAATGGGAGCTGACGCACCCCAGCTGGGAAAGGCCGGAGTGTGAGGGCTGCAGCCTGCCCTCCCTCCCCATCCATCCGTGTCAATTACCCTCCGGTTGCCACGACAACCGAGCCACTCCGCTGCATCCTGTTTGGAGCTGCAGGAGCAGCCCGGATGTCACCGCTGGGATGAAGAGTGGCCCTCTGCCCAGCAGCGGAGCCTGGGCCCGGGCAGACCCCCGCCCTGGAGCCTCTGAAGGCCCAGCCCCTCCCCCGCCCATTCTACCCTGAACCTGGGGGATGGGCGCAGGGCTCTGACCCAGCATGTCCGCAGTCTTGGGAGGGGCTGGGGTGACAGCCTGGCCCTAGGACTGAGCACTGGGGAGGACCCCTTCCTTTCCCCCTGGGAAATCCTGTTGCTCTCCCACGAGCTTGGTTCCCAGGCCCAGCCCACCTGTCGGGAGGAAGGTTCGACTCCTAGCTCCGCGCTCACACCCCCTCGGGCAAGGCTGCCTCCCCTGCAGACCTCAGAGGCAGGATGGCATCGAGGGCGCTGTGGCCACCATAGCACCCCCTCCCCCTGCACCCACCTCTGCCCTGAGTCAGGCCCAACCTGCGGCTTGTCCCCTCTCCCCCCTGAGGAGGACCATCCTGGCCAGGCTACCTGTGCCACACAGCCCCCAGCCCCAGCCCCGGCGGCCTGGGGTTCACAGGGCAGGCTCTGCCCCTTAGTTCTCCACTGGGCCTTTGCACTGCCCGCTGGCTGGCCCTAGCTTGCTGATGGTCACTTATCCACCGGCGCACAGGTCCAGCAAGCGGGGCTCAGCGGGTTCCACTCCCTGCATGGGACCCCAGGGGCAGATGGCTGTGTGGGCCAGGCTGTTTACCTCCTGCTGCCTCCCAGCCCAGCGTACCTGGCTCCAAACAGATGTTGAGCCAGCTCCCGCTGCCCCCTGAGCTGTCCAGGGGACCCCCCCCCCGCCAGCACTCCTGCTGGACAACACCTCACCCAGATGGATGAGCAGGTCCCCAGGTCCCTGGGAGTGGGGGGGAGCAGGAGTCACAGGCCCCCTCCCTCTGGAGCCGAGCGGAGGGGAAGCTGCTCCCCCTAGGCCCTGAAGCCAGTAGAGCAGCCACTGCTTGAGCTGTTGCCAAGGCAACCGCCAGCCGCATCTGTGTGTGACGGGGGCCATGGGGGCTCCGGGCCCAGAGACAAACATGACGCAGGAACTAAGCAGCCTGCACTGCGGGACTGCAGTCTTGGTGGGAACAAGCTGTTCAGGGCAGGAAGGGGCCCCAGACGCCCCACCTGCGTTTTCTGCTCAGCCTCACACCTGTTAAGCCTCTGGCCGGCCTGAGGGGGGGTGCTGCTCTGTTCTGCTCCCCCAGCCTCAGGGAAACTAAGGTGAGGGGCTCAGGAACCCGCCTGAGGTCACGGAGCCCGAGGGTGGCGGCCTGGGAGTCACTGGGGCGACCGAGGCTGGGGTTCAGCTGCCCAGCCTGTTGCCAGGACAGAGCCAAGAGCAGTATCTCAGCAGCGGTACCCGTGAAGAGAGGCTCCTCCGGGTGCCCAGAAACCCCTCCGTCCCCCTGGAAACCCTGGGCTGCCTGGCCAGGCAGCTGATAACCTTGTGGACGTGACAGCTGGGGCTCTGGTGTCACCTGCCAGGGGCCTCAAGCAGCTGCCACCGGTGGGCATGTACGCTGTTGAGTGCATGTATGGTGACTAGACAGGTTCTGTGGGGGACCCCCATCTCCTCCCCATCTATGTGGTGGGCCCAGATGTGACTCCATCCCCCTGTTCTGAGGGCTTGGGCAGCAGAGCAGAGCAGGACGGCCGCCCAGGCCAGGATTCCAGTCCAGTGTGGGATGAGCAAAGCCAGGGCCAGCAGGGAGGTTGTGCTGTCCCAACTTGGCTGGGCCAGACCTAAGGGCCCGCGGTGTTCCCTGGCACTGGTCCATTTCACAGGCCAGGGCTGGAGCCATTTGTCCAAAGCCAGGATTCGAACCCGGGCCTCTCAAGCCATTTGGGACCTGGCGGCATTGAGGCACGGTGCCAGGACAGCAGAGCAGGGAGCTGCAGAGGCCTCCCTCAGGCATCACAAACACCTTCCAAGCTGCGGGTGGGGGTGCATCCTCCTGAGCACATTCCCGTCCTTGGGGCCAAGGGGGGGGGGCTTGCTGGTGTGGGGGAGGGGCAGGATGCAGCCCCACAGGCTGGCTCTCCAAGACCCCTTGTCTCTGTGTTTCCCCTCTACCCACACCCCTCCTGTGGACCCTCCCCAAATCCTTGTGGATTCCCGGGTCTCCAGGGTCTCTCCCACCCAATGGCTCCCCAGGCAGTCTCCCCTGCACGGGGGGGACAGAGCCAGGCGCACCTCACCTGGTGTGCCCTACCAAAGCCTAGGCTGGGGGGAGGGGCCCAGGAATCTGCACTTGGCAAGCTCTGTCAGGAGGTCCTGAGCTCCCTGAGCCCCTGGAATGGGGCTGGGGGCGCTCCCACTGGAAGCTCGAAGATCCGACCGTGACCCCGGCCCATTCTTCCGCAGAGGCCCCCCTCTTACCTGTGTTACTCACCTGTTTCTGCGGAGCCTCCTCCCCCCCCCCTCCCTTTCCGGAGCTCTGGAGCTGTGGGTCCCCGCGGAAGCCCCGCCCCCACTTCTCCTGGGGGGGGGGGTCCCTCCAACTCGAGGCAGGAGATCCCAGGGAGTTGGAGACGGCTTTGGTGTGTGATGTTTTTACCCCCTGCTCCGCAGACCCTCCCCGCCCCAGGTGTCCACAGCCGTGAAAGTTAAATTTCCTGGTGGGAGGGGGCGGGATGCCGCTTGCACCAGTAGGGATTTGGGGGTGTTGGGGGGGTCTCAAGAGGCCCGGCGAAGGGAGAGAGGAACCATGGCGCTCCCCGCCGGTTTGGGGGGCGCAGCGCGCCCCGGAGGATGGCGTCTCTGGGGTCCTCGACGCCGCCCCCATCTGCGGCCTCCCCTGGGGAGGGGGTGAGCGATCGAAGCCCTGTCGCCCCCGGCGCGGGGACAGCGGGGAGAGGGGTCTCTGGCGCCCGCGCGCCCCTGGCAGGAAGATGCGGCGCTGCCCCCCCCCCCCGTGCGCACCGCAGTGCGGACCCCGGGGCCGCGCAGGGGGCTGCGCCTTCGAGGGCAGCGCGGGGAGGGGGCGGCCAGAGACGCGGCCCGCGACCCCGCCCGGCGAGCCCGCCTGGCCCGCGTCCCCAGGGCCCAGGGCGCGTCTTGGCGACCTTGCGGCCGCCCCCGCCTCGGAGGCTCCCCCGCGGCCCCGGGGCGGACGGCGAGCGCTGCGCAGACCCCGGCGCGGCAGCCCGAGGGGTCGGCGTCGGTCTGTCCGGCCGCGGTGGGCGCCGGGCCGAGCCCCGACGGCCGCCCGACGGCACCGGGCGCGGACCCGCCGCACTCACCGTGGCCCGGCGCGGGGCTCCCGCGGGCGCCGCTCTCGCACCGGCTCGGGACGCAGAGTCACCGCGACCGCTCGCCGCCGCGCGCGCCGGAGACTGAGCACTGCGGACAGGCGCGGGCGGGCGGGGGGCGCGGCGGGGGCGGGGCCTGGCCGGGCGCTGGCTCCGCCCACTCGCTCCCGGCCCGGGGGCCGCGCTGGGGTCCCTGTGACCCCCGGGGCGCGGGGCTGCGGGTCGGCCCACAGGTGGGTGCGCTGGACCCGGGCCGGCCGCCACCTCCCCCTGCGGGCCGGGGCTGTCGGCGGGGTCTCCCTCCCTGGGCCCCAGGGGAGCCAGAGTGGACGACTCGCAAATGACGCGCCAGGTGCAGCGCAGATTCCCTGCAAGGGCTGCGCAGCCATCGCCAAAGTCGCCCTCCCAGCGCAGTACTGCCCCCCACCCCGGCCTCGGAGAGGACGGTGGTCTGAGGACCCCCCACCCACTGCGGGCCTGACCTCTCTGTGCTGAGCAGACATCAGCCCGCACGCCCCAGGACAGCCCCGGTCACTGTGAGGGCGGGAGGCCCAGGCTGGGGCACTGTCCCTTGCCGGGTCTGGACAGCCAGCTGGACCCCCACCGGCGTTCTTCCCAGCCTCCCTCCTGGCCCCTTTCTGGTTCCCACTGGACCTCCATCGCAGCGCTTCTGAAACTCGAGCGCACTGTGGTTACCTGGAGGGCCGTTAAATCGATGACTGAGCCGGGCTGCTGCTTGTAGTCCTAGTACTTGGTTGGCGGAGACAGGAAGATGACAGGTTCAAGAACAAATTCAGCAACATAGTGAGACTCTCAGCTACCTAGTGAGACCCTGTTTCAAATAGAGAACAAAGCGGGCGTGATGGCACATGCTAGTAATCCCAGTACTTGGGAGGCTGAGATGGGAGGGCCACAGGTTGGAGGACAGCCTCAGCAAGTAGTGAGAATCTCATCAACCTAGTGAGACCCTGTTTCCAAATAAGAAATAAAATTGGGCTGAGGGTGTAGGTCAAAGGTAGAATACACACACACACACACACACACACACACACACACACACACCAGGCGTGGTGGCACACACTTGTAATCCTAGTACTTGTGAGGCTGAGCCTGGAGGATCACAGGTTCAAGGACAGTCTCAGCAATTTAGTGAGGCTCTCAGCAACCTAGTGAGACTCTGTCTCCAAATAAGAAATAAAACGGGTCTGGGGATGTAGCTTGGAGGTAGAAAGCCTCTGGGTTCAATTCTCAGTACCAAAAAAAAAAAAAAAAAAAATCATCAGATTACTGGGCTCAGCTCCAGACCCCAGACCTGGTGGTCCCCAAGTCTGCCTCTCTATCAAGCCCCTCCAGGCTGCGGGTCCGGGGCACACCCAGAGAGCTGCCCGAGGTTCTCAGGCTTGTTGGAAGGGCACCGCAGGTCCCTGGGGCTCACCCCCTGACCTTGGCAGAATACTGGTGGGCCCTGCAGCTGGGGATCTGTGTCAGACCTGGAGTTTTTACCCAAAAGGCCGGCCCCTAACAGAGGGCCTCCAGCATGGCAGGCAGCAGAAGGCGGGGCTGGAACCCACTGCAGCCCAGGCCCACGGCCTGGACTGGCCCCAGCTGAACTGCGGCTGGAAGGCTGGGGAGGGCTTGCAGAACAAGGCCCCTGCTGGTGGACAGCTGTCTCCCTGTCCTGGGGCTGGAGAGGCAGCGCAGGGAGGGGCAGTCTGGCCCCAGCCCAGGGAGGGTGCGGATGGCTTCTCTCTGGCTCCAGGGTGCTGCCCCCTGTTTAGACTTGCTGATTCCTCTCTGCAGGAGGACAGGAGGGTGGCGAGGTGGGTTCTGCTGCAGGACGCTCAGGCCCTCGCCTGCCTCCACCCTGATCCAGCCTGGCTGGGGCAGAGGCGTCGGGCGCTGCAGAGGGGCTGGCCCTGGGCCCCAGCTGCCCCCTGCAGGGGATGGAGCTGGTGCGGGGGCAGCTGAGCTCCCTCCTGGAGTGGGCCCCCACCCTTACAGTCTTGCGTCAGGTTCTGCCAACCTGTTGGAACGCACACTGCCTGGTTGCCATGGTGATCGTGATGGCTTTGGGGTGAAAGGATGAGACTGCAGCTGCTGTAAACAGGAAGTGGGGGGGCAGCTGCCAGGCTGCCAGGGAGGGGCCCGCTCAGCCCCCACGCCGGGGCCTCTAAGACCAGTCCTCGGCCTCGGGGCTGCGTAGGCCCTGGAAAGACTCTCACCATTTTCTTCTACTGGTAGAGAAACTAGGTCCAGACCTGGGAAAGGGCTGGTCTGAGGCCACACAGCAATAGCCACAGGCCTCAGTTTCTCCAGAATAAGATCATCCCCAGAGCCAGGGGTGGCAGCACACGCGTGTAATCCCAGTACTTGGGAGGCTGAGACCGGAGGATCCGGCTTCACAGTCAGCCCCAGCTACTTAGTGAGGCCCTCCACAACTTAGTGAGAGACCCTGTTGCAAATAAAGAAGAAAAAAAAATAGGGCTAGGGGCATAGCTTGGAAGTAGAATGTCCCTGGGTTCAACCAGTACCACAAAAAAAAACAAAACAAAACCAAAAAAAAAAAAAAAAATAGAGCCAGGCATGGTGGCGCATGCTTGTAATCCCAGCATTTGGGAGGCTGAGACAGGAGGATCCGGGTTCGAGGCCAGCCTCAGCTACCTAGTGAGGCACTCCGCAACTTAGTGAGACTCGGTTTCAAAATAAAGAATAAAAAATAGGGCTGAGGGTGTAGCTCAGAGGTAGAATGCCCCTGAGTTCAATCCCCAGCAAAACAAAACACCCCAAACCAAACAACAACAAAAACAAGACAAACAAAAAACTAGAGACTTTATTTTAAAACAAAAATTAAAAATAGGTTGGGAGTATAGCTCGGAGATAGAATGCCTCTGAGTCCAATCCCCAGTAACACACACACACACACACACACACACACACACACACACACACACACTCCCCAAGACTTCCCTCCACACAAAGCCAGTGGAGTGTGGCCTTTGTGTGTGTGTGAGTGTGTGTGTGTGTGTGTGTGTGGTGCTGGGAATTGAACCCAGGGGTGTTTTACAACTGAGCTATACCCCCAGCCCTGTTTCAGTTTTTATTTTGAAACAGAGTCTCACTAAGTTACCATGCACTGACCTCGAACCTGTGATCCTCCTGTCTCAGCCTCCCAAGTGCTGGGATTTCAGACGTGCACCCACGAGCCCGGCTACTTGGGTGTTGTTGAAGAACGAGTGATAGCCCCTTCCGTGAGTCATTCCTTCTTTCTTCTCTGACTGTTCTGAGGCTAAGTCAGGTTGACCTGGGCGCCTTGGTTCCCCTCATCAGTAAAAGGGGTAACAGCGGCACCCCTGGGGCTGTCTCAGCCTGGAGCTAATCGGCATCCCCTGGAGTCCTCCCCCAGTTAGTGGGGTGGGAACTGCGGCCACTGTGTCCACCTCCGCGGGGGTAAAGCCATCCTTGTTTGGGACCCCAGAGGCTGGGAAATAGGGCCCCCACCCTCCTGGGCCCCAGACCTCACTGCCCTGTCCTCAGACCAGTGTCAGCTGCTGTGTTTTGGGAGGGCAACGAGGGGCCAGCCAGGTGCAGGAACAACACCTAGCAGGAGTGTTGGGGCATCGGACATCCTGCCTAGATGGGGTTAGGGCCCTGGGTGGCCGGCCGGGAGGCAGGGGCTGCTTGAGCAAACCCAGCAGAGTCACTTTATACGCCTGGCTGCGCGGGCTCTAGCTCCAAAGGCTCTGGCAGGCAGGGAGCCGAGCTTTTCACAGGTGAAGGCTGATCAGTCAGAGCCACCGCCCTCTGGTGGCATCCTTTAGAATTGCAGGTGCAGCTCCCTGAGCCAAGCTCCTCCGGGAGGACCCGGGCAGGCAAAGGGAGGGCCAGGCAGCAAGGGCTCCTGGGGCTGGAGTAGCCTGAGGACTGCAGGAATCTTCACCTCCAAGCAGAAGAGAGGGGGCTGGGGGTGGCCTGGAGATGCTGGCTCCTGGGCTGGGGTCCCCTGGGTCCTCACGGGAAGCTCAGTGGGCATCCTGTTGCCAGCGATGGACAGGTAGAGTTGGCTCTGGCCTTGGTGTCACTGCAGGTCTGCGCTTTCACGGGGCCCTGGGTAGGGTGAGGGCAGACAAGCAGGGCCCGAGCAGGGCTCTACAAAGTGCTAGAAAGCCCCCAGTGGGGCCCAGGCCCTTGGCGCCTGTCTTCTGGTGCGCCCTCAGCTCTGCTGCGGTGGGGGCAGGCCCCTGGGGCTCTTCCCAGCAAGGGCCCACTCCTGCAAGCATTGCTGTGCTGGGGGCCCACAGGGCCAGAGGAGGAGGGCCACGTCAGGAGACAGAGCAAGACAGGCCCTGTGCAGAGGCGGGGGCTGGACGTGCCTTCAGCCTGGATCTGGGGCCCAATTCCTTTCTCCGAGGGAGGACCTTTCCCAGGGGTGGGAACCTGTCGTGTGTGTGTGTGTGTGTGTGTGTGTGTGTGTGTGTGTGTGGCTGGGGATTGAACCCAGGGGCATTCTACCTCCCAGCTACACCCCTATTTTTTATTCTTTATTTTGAAGCAGGGTCTCGCTAAGTTGTGGAGGGCCTCACTAAGTAGCTGAGGCTGGCTGTGAACCTGTGATCCTCGTTTCAGCCTCCCGAGTACTAGATTACAGGTGTGTGCCACCATGCCTGGCCTGGCCTGCAGTTCCCCAAGAGCTCAGCGGTGACCCCCTCCAGACAAATGTAGGAGTCTCTGGGTGAGGCCAGGGGACAGGCAGGATGGATAGGACCCCAGGCCCCGGCCTTTCTGCAACCCCTGTAGTCTAAAGCTGGGTCCTCCTCTGGCCCTGGTGTGTCCTCGGAGGGATCAGCAGTATCTGGTGGAAGCTCCAGCGGAGTCTTGTGTGCTGGCCCTGCAGAATGCCCCCCAGCCCCAGGCAGTATGAGGGCAGCTGGGGGCAGGTCCCTGAATCCAGAACTCCTTGGGCCTGCTGCAGCTGGCTCAGACCGGTTCCAGCAGGTCCAAATCAGTGCTGGGTTCCTCATCCTGGCAACTTGTAGTCATGGCAACCCCAAGCAGCAGAGTCCTATCAGCAGACCCAGGATGCCAGATGAGCAGCCTCAGGCTGATAAGGGTGCCTAGGTAGCTCGGGGCTGCCTCTGCAGGGCACACGCTCAAGAACTTGGCCCCGGCTGTGGCTAGACAGCCCGGAAGGTGAAGAGGCCAACGCCGGCTACGCCCTGGGCAGTGTCAGGCCTCCTCGCCTCCCTCCCACAGCAGCCCCAAGTCCCAGAGGGCTGGAGAGGTGGAGGGCCAGGCCAGCATCGCGGCCAAGCTTGGGCCCACCCTCCAGTCCCGGAAGCTGCCCCCGGCCAGCTCTCTGCTCCTACATCCTAGCCCGCAGGCAGCCTGGCACACACAGTCCTGGTCATGCCAGGAGCTGACCGGCCACTCACTGTGCACGTAGCTGCCTGTGGGCCTGGTGTCCCCCTCCTCAGGGCCCAGAGGGGGAACCCCACTGCAGATCAGGGAGGCGCGGGGCGTGGCGCTGTGGCTGCACCCTGGCTGGAGCATGCCTCAGCACCCGCTGGCCACTGTGGGGACCCCCGGGCAGCCCCCAAGCGGGAATGGGAACAGGCAGGAAAGGACACAAGCAGAGGGCTGCCGTTTGTGGAAATGTTTTAATTCGAGAATTCTTAGATACAGTGGTTAATCTGTTGCCCACAGCTCCTTACTAATACGAGGCCTCATGCTGGGAACACCCTCCTCCCTCACTTTGGTAAGCACAGGATGATCACATTTCAGGTTCTCTTGTTACAAGATTCACATCTTTGTTAAGCCAAGGACCGTGGTACAAAAGGGACATTTCATAGCTGGAGTCACTACAATTTGCTAGAAACATCAATTATTTTAGAATACTTTAACTATAAAATATATTGAATTTCCATATGTTAACCATATACATGTGTAACTATTACTAAATGTAGTCAGTCATTACAAAATAAGACATTCTGGGAGCAGGCTACAATATACAACCCCGCTGAATCGCCAGGTAAGGCCCTCCAATAGAAACTGTCAACCGAGAGCTGCCGCCCGACAGACAAGCCAGCCAACAAGGCACTGGACCCAGGGCCACCGGGCGCTGCGGTTCCGGCCTCACCGAGGAGCCTGGCTCTGCTCTGCGGCTCCCGGGCCCAGCAAGGTCCTCCAGGGCGGGAGCGCCAGCGGCCCGGGGGTTCCGGCAGCAGCGCCGCGGGCTCAGGCGCACCGCTGGCGAGCCGCTCCTCCGCGGGGCCAGGTCCAGCAGCAGGACAGCGCCCACGCCCGCAGCGCCTCAAGTCCTGTGCAGACCACACGGGCCCCGAGCAGCTCCGGCGGCCGGGCTGGGTCGGATGCAGACCACGGTGGTGCCGAGGAGGTGCCCTCGCAGAGCCGGTGCAGGCCGCCTGCCTGTCGAGGTGCCGGACCGTTCCTTGGAGGTACCACCGGGTCTGGTGTCCTCCCTGGAGCTGTGGCGGCAAGGAGCCAGCTTCTGACTGCACCTCACCAGGGTCGGCCGCGGACTCCAATGGGTCAGCTCTGCGCTCCGCTGCCCAGAGACCTGGCGGGGGACGGAACCGGGACACACACTTCTGTACACAGTCCTATTTACAAAGAACCAGGACAAGAGGGGGCCACAGGGCTCCCCGGTTCCTCCTCACACTTTAATGACAATAATGCAACAAAAACCTTTATATAAACAGTTTATTTACTCTAAACAGCAACACAGACAAAACGCCATATAAACACAAAGGAAGTGATGCAGAAGAGACACTGGCTGCCTTTGGGTCAGGGGCTCTAAGCGACACGGCCCAGGTTCCGAGAAGGATGGGGGCGGGGGCAGGTGTGGTTTCATACAGCCAGAGGCCACGAGCTCTACGCGTGAAGCATGCCTGCATCCGAGCAGAGGAACTAGCTCCAGGGGCTTGTCCAAGTAGAAAAGTTTATAATTTTACAGCAGTTGAAATACTGACATCAATATTAAAATAAAAGCAAGTTTTACATAACAATCAAAAAATACAAAAGACTGAAGGAAGAGACCCTGTATGAAACTGGGGCAACTGAGCAGTAGAGGACGTGTGCCAGTGGCGGAAATGGACATGGCGCCCGCCCACCCTCCCGGGCGGCCAGTGACTGTACGAGCGGCTAGATTTGCAAAAGGTGTAAACAAGTTCTTGCCAAACCAATCCCTTCCTTTTTATGGTGCCACAGGCCGCTGTTTATGAGGGTGCGAACTTCTTGGCTTGTGCTCGAACCCTTTTCTCATATTCCACTCTGTTTTGGCTGAGGAGGTCAAAAGAGAAGAGACAGGTTAGGTGACAGCTGCCAGGTGGCGGTGCTCGCCTGCAATCCCAGTACTCGGGGGCTGAGACAGGAGGATCGCCGGATTGAGGACAGCCTCAGCAGTGTAGCAAGACTCTCAGCAACCTAACAGACCGTTTCACAACAAAAATAAAAAAAAGGGCTGGGGCTGGGCGTGGTGGCGCACGCTTATAATCCCAGCATTTGGGAGGCTGAGACCGGAGGATCCGGGTTCGCGGCCAGCCTCAGCTACCTAGTGAGGCACTCCACAACTTAGTGAGACCTGGTTTCAAAATAAAGAATAAAAAATAGGGCTGGGGGTGTAGCTCAGAGGTAGAGCGCCCCTGAGTTCAATCCCCAGTACCACACACACACACACAGACACACACACACAAAGGGCTGGGCTACTCTGGAGGTAGAATGCCCCGGGACACGCAGGGACACACACTCCAGGACAGAAGGCGACAATGGCTGACATCCCAGGCTGCCCCGAGGCCGTGCTCTGGAAGCCTGGGAGGCTGAGGCGGCTGCGGAGGCAGGGAGGCGCGTGGTGCAGAGCCGGCCAGCTCGATGCCGCCGGGAGCAGGGGAGGCAGGAGGGAGGCAGGCTGCCCCCGCAGGGGCTCTCACGACCACCCTACCTGCTAGGCACCGGGCATGGAGCACCGTAAGAGCGCAGTGGCTCACAGCAGTGAGCGCTGGCGCCAAGGGGGCCCGGGCTGCCAACAGTATTTGCGCCAATTTCATTTTTTTTTAAAGAGTACAGTGCCCAGATGTGGCACTTGTAATCCCAGCATTCGAGAGGCTGAGACCGGAGGATTGCAGGTTCAAAACTGGCTTCAGCAACTCAGCGACTCTCAGCAACCTAGTGAGACCTGGTTTCCAAATACAAAAAAACCAAAAAGGGCTCAGAGGTAGAATGTCCCTGGATTCAATCCCCAGCACCACTAAGAAGTGTCCAGGGGCCGTTCACAAGTGCATTCTACCTCCGAGCTACACCCCCAGCCCTATTTTTTTATTCTTTATTTTGAAACCGAGTCTCACTAAGTTGCGGAGTGCCTCACTAGGTAGCTGAGGCTGGCCACGAACCCGGATCCTCCCGTCTAAGCCTCCCGAATGCTGGATGACAAGCGTGCGCCCCCACGCCCGGGTGTGCAGTCCCATTTCTGAGCAGCCTGTGTCGCTGGGCGGTTCCCTGCTCCTAGAGGGTCACATGCTGATGCTGAACTTGGTGTGGACACCAGACTGGCATGTTGCACTACAGTCGGAAACCCTGGGCTCAAGCCACCCTCTTGCTTTGCTCTCCCAAGGAGTTGAGACCAAAGTGCCCCTCTGCCTGGCGCATCCCAGTCTTAACCAGCATCTGGCAGAAAGTTGCAGACAGCTTTCAAATCGGCAGAAAACAAGCCAGACGCAGTGGTGGACCTGTAATCCCGGTACTTGGAAGGTTGAAACAGAAGGATCTCAGGTTTGAGGCCAGCCTCAACAATTGAGCCAGACCCTGAGCAACTTTGCAAAAGTTTTGTTTTTTTAAGTACTGGGGATTGAACTCAGGGGCATTCTACCTCCGAGCTACAGCCCCAGCCCTATTTTTTATTCTTTATTTTGAAACAGGATCTCACTAAGTTGCGGAGTGCCTCACTAAGCAGCTGAGGCTGGCCGCGAACCCGGATCCTCCGGTCTCAGCCTCCCGAATGCTGGGATTACAAGCGTGCACCACCACGCCCGGCTGATTGATTTTCTACGAGGCTCTCGGCCCAGGGCACAGGCCTGGGGTCTGGGAGCAGCCCCTGCAGTCTGCCGGTCAGCTTCTGGTCGGGAACACTGCTGCTGAGGATGCTGGCCAGCCTGCATTGCCCAGCTCAGGTGAAACTTTATCTGGGAACCACGGGTTGTCACCAGGGAATAGCATGACCCTGAGGTCCATGGGAACATGGGAACACTCACAGAAATGGGCACTGTGAAGCCAGGTGTGGTGGCGCACGCTTGTAATCCCAGCATATGGGAGGCTGAGACCGGAGGATCCGAGTTCACGGTCAGCCTCAGCTACCTAGTGAGGCCCTCCGCAACTTAGTGAGACCTGGTTTCAAAATAAAGAATAAAAAATAGGGCTGGGGGTGCAGCTCAGAGGTAGAATGGCTGAGTTCAATCCCTAGTACCACAAAAAGCACTGGGCACCGTGGGCGGTGGCCTGAGACCCCACACACCAGGTGTCTAAGAGAGCGTGCTCAGGGCACGCCCCAGGAAGCGGGCCTGGGCCCTTCTAAGGCCTGCTCTCCGCAAGCTGGTCCCACCAGAGCGCGCCACCCAGGCCCAAAGCTCAGACGCTCCAAGGCTGAGGGCCAGAAGGGCTGGAGGGAGCGACCCCGTGAGGACAGTCCTCGCAGCCCTCCGCCCTGGCCTGCCATCCACCAAAGAGGTCCCTCGAGGGCACCCGCCGTGCAGGCTGCTGAGACTCCCAGGACAGCGCACGAAAGGGGCTCTTAAGACGGATGCTTGTTAGAGAATAGCTTGTTCACACAAAAACAAGTGCGTCAGGCAAGCCAGCAGCAACCAGCTTGGGTGCCGCGGTGCAGCAGCGCAGGGCTGGGCACACACCTGCCCTCGGGCAGTGTGGCAGTGCTGCAGGCTGTGGCCATGGCGACACTACTCACAAAGGCGGCAGCCAGGGGCTGAAAACAGGAGCAGCGCACCATGTGCTCCCGAGTGTGGGGCCACGGGGCCGCCAGCGGGTCAGGTGACAGGACAGACGGAGCTGCTTCCCGAGACCCTCTAGGGACGGGCTGGGCCACGGCTAGATCAGAGGTGGATGCCAGGTGGCGTGGTGGTGCATGCTTGTAATCCCAGAGCTTGGGAGGCTGAAACAGGAGGATCTCAGGTTTGAGACTAGTCTCAGAGACCTACTAGTGAGACCCTGCTTCAAAACAAAAAAAGGGCTGAGCTTGGAGGTAGGCTGTCCCTGGGTTCAATCCCAGTACACACACACACAAAGGTGGATGCCAGAGGCCTCAATCCCAGCCTCGGCACCAGAGGGCCATCCAGAAAGGCACAGGGCTCCTGACCAGGCACCTTCCCAGGGACACCGAGGGTGCCTGTTCTGACCCAGGGGGTGCCCCCAGCTTCGGGGCCAGGCCATTGGGGCACCTGGGGACAGTGCTCTCAGAAAGCCCTCCACTCTACCCCCTGGTGAGGGGCCACAGAGAGGAGTCTATGCAGCAGATGGAGCCTCGGGCGGGGTCGGGTCCAGCACACCAAAAGCACGGGCTGCTGCTTGGCCTGCGTGAGTCCAGCGCCTCTCTTGACTGGGCCACTACGACTGAGGTGGGGTCACGGGGCCAGGCGGTGTGCTGGGCTGTGGGGCGCTGCCTAGCCGGCCTCCGGAGCCTGCCTTTGTGAGCCTCGACAGCCCCCAAGAGCCCAGACCCCTGCCCTCCACCCCCGCTACCTAGTGCCCGGGCTCCCTTCCCACCCAGCTCTGGTTACCTCTTCTTTTTTTGCGGAACTGGGGATAGAACCCAGGGGCGTTCTATCTCCGAGCTACACCCCCAGCCCTATTTTTTCTTTCTTTCTTTTTTTTTTTTTTTTTTGGTGGTACTGGGGATTGAACTCAGGGGCATTCTACCTCCGAGCTATACCCCCAGCCCTATTTTTTATTCTTTCTTTATTTTTTTTTTGCAGTACTGGGGACTGAACTCAGGGGCATTCTACCACCGAGCTATACCCTCAGCCCTATTTTTTATTCTTTATTTTGAAACCAAGTCTCACTAAGTTCCGGAGTGCCTCACTAGGTAGCTGAGGCTGGCCGCGAACCCAGATCCTCCGGTCTCAGTCTCCCAAATGCTGGGATTACAAGCTTGTGCCACCACGCCTGGCTTCCAGCCTTATTTTTTATCCTTTATTTTGAAACAAGGTCTCACTAAGTTGCAGAGGGCCTAAGTAGCTGAGGTTGGCCACAAACCCGGATCCTCCTGTCTCAGCCTCCCAAGTACTGGGATTACAAGCACGCACCACCATGCCCGGCTCCTAGCCCTATTTTTTATTCTTTATTTTGAAACAGGGTCTCACTAAGTTGAGGAAGGCCTCACTAAGTAGCTGAGGCTGGCCGTGAACCTGGATCCTCCAGTCTCAGCTACCCAAATGCTGGGATTACAAGTGTGCGCCATCACGCCCGCTTTATTCTTTATTTTGAAACAGAGTCTTACTTAGTTGTGGAGGGCCTCTTTAAATAGCTGAGGCTGGCTGAGAACCTGGATCCTCCAGTCACAGCCTCCCAAGTACTGGTACGGGGCACCACCATGCCCGGCTCCTATTTTATTTTGAAACAGAGCCTAAGTTGCTGAGACAGGCCCCAAATCTGCTATCCTCCGGTCAGCCTCCCTTACAGGCCTGCGGCACCACGCCCAACGCTGGCCACAACTCTGCCTCCTAGAGTCAGCAGCACCTCACACCGCCCCCGCCGCCCGCTTCCCTGACGGGCATCCGGGAGGCGCCCAGCAGCGGCCAGCGCTACTAACCAGTAAATCGTGTAGGCCTCTGCTTGAGCTGGGTCTTGGATATTTGGTTCATTTAGAAGTTCCTGTATTCCTAGTAAGATCTGCACAAGACAAAAGCAACAAACAGCACAGGTGAGGCTTGGAGCTGGGCGGGTGGCCGCGGGCGGGAGAGCCGGCCGCCTCGTACCTGTTTGATCGTGATGGCTGGCCTCCAGTCCTTGTCCTCCTCCAGGATGGACAGGCACACTGTACCCGACGGGTACACATTCGGGTGGAAGAGTGGTGGTTCAAATTTACCTGGATGATGGGAAAAGAAAAGAGTTTTGGGAGGCAGCTGTCACCCTCACGCATACCGCCCCTCCCGACACTGGGACACCTTAGAAAGCGTGTGCAGGCGAGGAGGGGACAGGGAGGAGAAGCATATCAGCCTTTTACTTTTATTAGTGGTACTGGGGACTGAACTCAGGGGCATTCTACCTCTGAGCTACACCCCCAGCCCTATTTTCTATTTTTTATTTTGAAACAGGGTCTAAGTTGTGGAGTGCCTCACTAGGTAGCTGAGGCTGGCAGAGAACCCGGATCCTCCGGTCTCAGCCTCCCGAAATGTGCGCCACCACGCCCGGCTCAGCCTTTTACTTTCAAGGACAAAAGCCTGAAGGACAGAGCAGACAAGGGCCAGCTTTCCCTTTCCCTGCGGGGCCAGGAGCTCCAGGGACCTTGGGTAGATAGGAGGGAAGTGCATCAGGACAGCCGGAGGGCTTCCTCATGTGTAGCCCTGGAGAGGAAGCCACATTCCAGCTACACCCCAGCCTTACTTATTTATTTTGGTACTGGAGATTGAACCAAGAGGCATTCTACCTTTGAGTGACTCCCAGCCCTTTTTTTTTTTGTTTGGAAACAGGATCTCATAGGTTGCTGAGGCTGATCTCGAACCTGCAATCCTCCCAAGTACTGGGATTACATTGTGCACCACCATGCCCGGCGTATTTCTTATTTGGAAACAGATGTCACTAAGTTGCTGAGGCTGGCGTTGACTCTGTGACCCTCCTGTCTTAGCCCCCCTAGTATGGGACTGCAGGCACGCGCCACCACGCCCGGCTCGACTTTCCCTCTACACAAGTCGTCCACAGTCAGCCCCACCGAGGCCACTCCATAGCTGGCACTTCAAGACACACCTCATTTTCCATTCCTGCAACTTCTCCCTCTTTCTCTTCATTTTCAAACGTTATTTAACTATACTCAGAGAAGTACAAGGCTAGTGCAGCCCATAAATTACCAGGTGACAAATGCCTCACCTGTGCCAGGAGACTCTGGCTACACTGCCCACCACCCCACCCAAGGACGGCAGGCTCCTCCCTGGACGCCTCAGTGGAGTGCGGGGCAAGTGGCGGCCGCAGGGAAGGCCCTGGACGTGGCCTCCAGTGTGTGGGCGCTGGGCGGCAGCATGCGGAGCCCAGGTAGGAGCTGCGCCGAGCGCCGAGCCGCCCCGCCCCCCAGGCCCCCCAGGCCCCCCGCCTTGCTGACACCAGGCCTCTGGGGCTCGGGGACCGCTGAGGCACGGCACCACTGCTGGTCACTGGCTGCTACCCTGCCATTCTTCATATGCCTTTTGTATTCATTTAGTGGTGCTGGGGATTAAACGCAAAGGCATTCTATCTTTGACGCCCCCCCAAGTTAAAAAAAAAAAAAAATTCTGGTTTGAGAATAGGGTCTCCCTAAAGCCGGGCGTGGTGTCGCATGCTTGTAATCCCAGCATTTGGGAGGCTGAGACCAGAGGATCCGGGTTCGAGGCCAGCCTCAGCTACTTAGTGAGACCCTGTTTCAATCCCCAGTACCGCAAAAACAAACAAAAAAGGGTCTCACTAGGTTGCTGAGTCTATTTGCTGGTGCTATCTCGGCCTTCTAAGCACGGGGATTAAAGGCATACACCAACATGCCCAGGCTGTATTTATTTTTTTTGTGGTACTGGGGATTCAATCTTCGAGCTACACCTCCATACTGATCTCATTTTTTATTTTGTAACAGGGTCTTGCTAAGTTGCTGAGGCTGGCTGTGAACTTGTGATCTTCCTGCCTCAGTCTCCTGAGTATTGGGATCACAGGCATGTGCTAGCACACCCAGCTCACATCAGAATTTGTTGGTGGTACTGGGGATTGAACCCGGGGGCATTCTACCTCTGAGGTGCACTCTGGTCCTTTTTATTTTTCTTTCGACACAGGATCTTGCTAGGTTGCTAAGGCTGGTCTCAAACCTGCTATCCTCCTGTTTTAGCTTCTCAAGTACTAGGATTTCAAGTGTGTACTACTTCGTCTGCCTCAGGTGTGTGTGTGTGTGTGTGTGTGTGTGTGTGTGAGAGAGAGAGAGAGAGAGAGAGAGAGAGAGAGATTGATTGATTGGGTATTGAACCCAGGGCCATCTTCCTCCAAGTTATATCCCCAGATCTATTTTTTATTTTGAAGCAGGTACTAAGTTGTGGAGGGACTCACTAAGTAGCTAAGGCCGGCCATAAATCTTCGATCCTTCCATCTTAGCTTCCCAAGTAGTGGGATTACAAGCGTGCAGCACCACGCCGGGCTTCACATACCTTTTTTAAAGTCAGGTTGTAATCCCGGCACTTGGGAGGTTGGTCCTACTCTGGAGCTCGTTTGCGTCTCTTACAGATCCGCAGGAGCTCTTTATGTACTCTGGACATGAGTCCTTGGTTGGACATCTTTACATCTTGTGTCTTCTTCCATTCTGGCTTGCCCCCACCCCCAGGGGCATTCTACCTCTGAGCCACACCCCTAGCCCTATTCTATTCTTTATTTTGAAAAAGGTTCTCACCAAGTTGCAGAGAGCCTAAGTAGCTGAGGCTGGCCGGGAATCTGTGATCCTCTTGTCTCAGCCTCCCAAGTACTGGGATTACAAGGTGTGCCACCACACCTGGCTTTTTATTTTCATTTTGAAACAGGTCTCAGTAGGTTAATAAGAGTCTCACTAAATTGCTGGGGTTGTCCTCAAACCTGTGATCCTCTAGACTTAGCCTCCTAACCTCCCAAGTTCTAAGAGTACAGGCATGCACCACCATGCTCGGCCTCTTTACTTTTAATTGTTACCCCCCTCCCCCTTCAGTACTGGGGATGGAACCCAGGAGCATTCCACCTTGGAGCTACACCCTCGCCCTATTTTTTTTTTTGCGGTACTGGGGATTGAATTCAGGGGCATTCTACCTCCGAGCTATACCCCCAGCCCTATTTTTTATTCTTTATTTTGAAACAGGGTCTCACTAAGTTACAGAGTGCCTCATTAGGTAGCTGAGGCTGGCCGTGAACCTGGATCCTCCAGTCTCAGCCTCCCAAATGCTGGGATTACAAGTGTGTGCCACCACTCCCGGCTCTATTTTTTATTCTTTATTTTGAAACATGGTCTCAATATGTTGCAGAGCACCTCACTAAGTAGCTGAGGCTGGCTGCAAAGTGAAAATTTCCTGTCTCAGTCTCCCAAGTACTGGGATTACAAGTGTGCACCACCACGCCCTGCTTTAATTGTACTTTCTGGCAAACACAAGTGCCTCAGTTTAACTTAATCTCACTTATTAACCTTTCTTCTGCCAATAATTTGCATATTGAAGAGAGTCCACATTGCTATCACCAGCCCCTGCCCCAAGCTGGTTTCCCTCCAAAAAATACAAAAGATCAGCTAGTCTCCTGACTTCTAACTGCGGACCAGCAGGGCCTATTCTTGAACTGAGGGAGGAGGATGGTCCTCGAAGCCCCATGCTGCCTGCAATGTGCCCCGCGCTGTCCTCCGCTTGGCTGTGAGGAAGGGCCTCGGGTCTTCCTGAGCTGCTTCTGGGAACACGTGCGCATCTCTGCTGGCTTCTCCTAGGGTGCAGCTGCCCGAGCACTCCTGCCACCTCCACTCTGGGGAGGCCAGCCTTCCCTCCTGGTGTGGATGGCCGGGGACAGCCTCTCCGTGAAGGGCCTACTTGATCTCAGGGGTCTGCTTCTGTCGGACAGGGAGGGGCTCTGAGGTACAAGTGGCGAGAGGTGCAGGCTTCTCTTCCCTCCGTGGCTCGCTTGTCACGGGTGTCCTATGATGAAGAGATCTTAATCCCAGGGTGGTGAGCTGGCCAATCCCGTCCCACTCGGGGCTCACCTTTGCTCTTTTAATCGTACTTTTTGTGCAATTAAGTGTCTTCGGCACTCTCTGCTTCCGTCATTTTTTTTTTTGGTGTGTGGAACTGGAGACTGAACTCAGGGGTATTCTACCACTGAGCTACACCCCAAGCCTTATTTTATTTTGAAACAAGGTCTCACTAAGTTGCAAAGGGCCTCATTAAGTTGTTGAGGCTATCATTGAATCTGCACTCCTCCTCCCAAGTACTGGGATTACAAGTGTGAGCCATCACAACACCCAGTTTAAATTATATTTTGAAACAGGGTCCTGCAAGTTGCTGGAGTTGGCCTTGGACCTGCTAACCTTTCCGTCTCAGCCTCCCAAGTACTGAGACTCCAGGCATGCACCACCATGGCGGCTCCCTGGGTCATGAGGACAGCCCCCCCCCCCCCCCCGTAGCCTTGTCTATAAGGGAGACAGCTCTCTTCTCCCACTGGCCAGGCCCACCACACACCAGCTACTGCTCCCAGGTGGCCTTTCTGGACTGTCCCTTCTGCTCTGTGGCTCCGATGAGTGACACCCGGCCCATGTCCCTGATGGTGCTGGGCCTCTCCTTGCGCTGAGCCCCAGCACTCTGAGGGCCTCAGCCGCGATCCCCTGAGGTGCAGACCAGCTCGGGGACAGGTGTC
This sequence comes from Graphiurus murinus, assembly GCA_004027655.1. NCBI lineage: Eukaryota > Metazoa > Chordata > Mammalia > Rodentia > Gliridae > Graphiurus > Graphiurus murinus. The sequence continues at coordinate 36,447 of PVLC010011986.1, forward strand.
TTCCCAACACTATGCTCTTGGGTCCCCACGCAGGGGAGCTGCCTACCATCCAGGCTGTCCTGGGTTTCTTCCAGAAATACCCTCTCATTTCCAGCGTAGAGGTCTGGCCCTGACCTTTCCTGGGACACATTCCCAGGCGTCCGGCACTATTATTAACGGTTTAGTTTCAAAGCTTCCGTGAGCTGCGAATCCTACGGGACGAAGTTCTGCTCCGGAGCCTTCTCAGCAGCTGCCTCCTCCCTCCCAGTCTCCTAGGCGACTCTTCCACCTCAAGGCACTTGCTCGGGACTTTGGCGCGACTTCAAATGAGTAGCCAAAGTGCTACGTCTGTCTCAATCTTAGACTTTTTTCTCTTAATTAAAAGAAATTGCTTAGTAATGTAATGGTGCGTGACAGGCAGGACTCAAACAGCTGGCGACAATCTACAGTGGTCCCAGCCTCCACCCGTGGCTCCCGTTGACAGCCAGCCATCTTTAAAGTTCTGTGGCAGGATTAATACCACGGAGAACACTTCTTGACTTCTGCATCAGCGGAGCAGATGTGCACATGGCCTCGGTGCCTGTGCTTCTGTGCAGGAGGACGCGCTCCTGACTGACCGAGGACAACGTGCTGGTGTCCGGCCCCAGAGCAGAGGGACCGAGGGTGTCCCTGCCAATGCTTTGTTTTATTTGTGGGTGATACTGGGGCTTGAGCCCCGGGGCATTCTACCTCTGAGCTACACCCCAGAACTATTTTAGTTTTTTTTTTTTTTTTTTGTGGTACTGGGGATTGAACTCAGGGGCATTCTACCTCTGAGCTATACCCCCAGTCCTATTTTTTATTCTTTACTTTGAAACCAAGTCTCACTAAGTTTCGGAGTGCCTCACTAGGTAGCTGAGGCTGGCCGCGAACCCGGATCCTCCGGTCTCAGCCTCCCACATGCTGGGATTACAAGCGTGCGCCACCACGCCTGGCTTAGTTTTTATTTTGAAACAGGGTCTCACAAAGTTGCTGAGGCTGGCTGTGAACCTGTGATCCTCCTGTCTCAGCCTCTTAGATATTGGGACTGTAAGTGCGCGCCACCACGCCCGGCTCCTTCCCAAGTGTGGCTAAGCTGCACTGAGACCATTTCAGTGATCAGCCCCCATCTTACACACAGGCTTCGCCTTTTCCTGCAGCCACTCACGCTACAGACGACAGACGGGAGGTGGACAGCAGCAGAGCGCGCCAGGGTGAAAGCTTGTTTTGTCTTTTTTGGTACCAGAAATTGAACCCAAGGGCATTCTACCTCTGAGCTACACCCCAGCCCACATCCCTATTTTTTTTGCGGTACTGGGGATGGAACCTGGGGCGTGTCCCTCTCTCTCCTTCCCTCCCTTCTGTGCTGGGGGTCGAATGCCCGGCACATGTCAAGTACTCCTCTACCACTGGTCTACACCTCAGCCCTCAGGGTGAGATTCTGAACCCTGGGCCTCTTGTATAACTGTGCCCACCAGAGCCGCTGTACCCACAGACACCAAGTGCAGGTACTCAAAGCCAGGAATGTTGGCCTGGACCTCGAAACTCCCCCCAGTCATCAGCTGGCATTGGAGACTAAGCCAATGACATGCCCCTCCCACCCGGGGCTGGACACAGACCCAACCTCCCCCGAAAGAAGGATCACGGCTGACTCACCAGAGCAGGCTGTCCCCACACCCACCACCACCGGCACCGGGCAGGGCGCACACAGCACACCTGTGGCAGCCAAGACTGAAAGGACTGCAGGCCTCTCTGCAGGAACTTACATTTCGGTGGTGAGGATGGGTAGTCATCTTTGAAAAGCATCCGCAGCTTGAACAAGCCTCCTTCCCATGGAGTCTGCGGAGAAGTGAACTAGTCAGGCCTGCTGCTCACCCGCCACAGGCCAGGAGGGGCCGGGCCCCAGGACCAGCCCGCCAGCCCTGGCTCCGAACTGGCCCCATGGCCCGCGCTGGGCCACCAACGGCACCGCGGAGGCTGTGAGGACAGGCAGGCCCCCGGACCTTGGAGGCCAGGATCCACGGCCCATGGCTGCCTGAGAACAAAGTGCTGTGAGCTCGTGAGCACACGGCCAGGCCCAGCAGCTACTCCCCTGCCACCTGGCATTCTTTGAGCCACCCCCGCGGACCTCACCTGGATAGGGCTGGCGGTGCGGCCCATCCCAGGAGGGGGCCCCATTCACTCCCCTCAACAGAGCCATGTGCTCCGGACCACACTGCACCACACTGCGCGAGGTGGCCCCGCCCAGGGGAGGCCCTCGCAGGAAGCACCCCGCTGAGGGGCTAAGCCTGCAGGTGTGAGGCCCCCAGGTCCGCACTTGCTCAGATGACAGGCTCAGTCCCCAGGTGAGCAGAGGGGCAGTGAGAGCGCGCTGCGTGCTCCGGGCACCTTGCATTGGGGCTGGCTCACCTGCCATCGGGATTACAAGCATGGTACATGCCGAGGAATAGGCAGAGCCCTGGTACCTTGACAGTCACCAGGAGATCTCCACGGACACTGGCCTGGCCCTGGAACTGGCCCCCACCTGCCGCCCAAGCTTCTTTGTGCTCCCAGTGACCCACTGGGGTGCAACCCTCCCCACCAGCTACAGCCCACTCCCAGCCTGGCCAGGGGCCACACACTTCTGACCTTGTGCCCCTCAGGCTAGGGACAGGCCAGAGCTGGGGATGTGACCTGGCAGGCCCTGACCTCTGAACTGACTCTCTTCCAGGAGTGGTGCCCTTGAGTCTCGGGCTAAAAAGGCCGAGCAGGGGCCGGGGGCAGAGCTCTTACCCCCTTCTTGCCGGGGATGGCACACTCCCAGTTCATCAGGTTCATCGTGCCGTCAGGATTCTTGGTCGGGACAGCCACAAAGCCCTGGGGAAAAACAGCCAGCTCAGAAGATGGCTGGCCTGCCTGCAAACCCCCGCCCAGCAGCCAGGCCCTCAGCCACACAGGCAGCCCTCCTTACAAATGGGTGGTCTTTCCTCCATGCTTTCCTCTCCTGGGCCAGTCTGCTGAGGGCGATCCCCGACATATTCAAAGTCCCTGGAACAGACGGGAGCAGAGCAGCGGGTTAAGAAGGGCAGACCTCGGTCCTTCCTGCCTCCCAGGGCACGGGCTGCAGTCAGTAGGTCGTTCCCAAGCAGAGGTTGTCAGCCCGCTTAGCAAGCTGCCCCAGTCTGGTGTGGCACCATGGCCAAGCCCTCCCAGGTTCTGCAGTGTAAAGACCAGAGACAGAGCTCAGGGCAGGCCACTGCCACCTGCGGGTGCAGCGGGGAGGGTCACAGGCCCCAGAGACACAGCACGCCTGCTCCCGCCTCTGCCTCTTGGTCAAGGCAGGGGCTGACAGGGGAGCCAGAGAGCTAGCCTGAGCCTGGGGCAGGACGGGGCACTGCCCTCCAGTGTACTAGATGGGGGGCGGGGGCTGGAACCCCAGCTAGAATCAGGACCCAGAATTGACTCAATTCTGGCCAGGAGAATGGCCCCTCATCAGGCTAGAATCTACTGAAAACCTGCAGGGGCTGATCCCAGGGAGGGTCCATCTCCCCGAGAGTAAGGGAGCGCCTCCACCCAGGCCTGCAGCTCCAGAGGCGGGGCTGGCCCAACCCCTCTTGCCGCCACCGACTCCCTTCACCTCATGAAAGCACAGCGTGCAGAGGTCACCAAGCTTGCTGGAGCCTTGGAACCTAAGCACAGAAGGGTCTTCAAAGCCACAGAAGCCCTGGAGACCCCCGAACACACAGGCCCCACCAGCAGAGAGGTGTTTCTCGCAAGTGGCTCGCACTGAGGGTCTGGGGGAATGAGTCTGCTGCTTAGAGGGAGGGGTCCCACACAGGGCTGCACTGGCCTTGCAGATGCCAACCTCCCACAGGGCCAACACCAGCCCAAACCCAGGCCTCCTGTGTGGGACTGCTGTGTTCCTGGTGACCGCTGGCTGGCCCCGCCCTCCTCTCCCCTCGGTCCAGGCTGCCCACCTCCCTGGGAGAACATGTGTGCCTCAGCAATCACGCCACACCTTTCCCCAGCACAAGCCCAGGCAGCTTTCTAGACCAAACACTGCCACAAACCCACCCGCAGATCCCACTCCCACGACACCCTCGGGCGTGCCCCAGGAGCACTGCTGCTCTGAGTGTGGCCCACCACTAGCACCACCTGGCACGCAGTGGAGACGAAGTCCACAAGTCAGGAACTCTGGGTAGGCCCCACACCGAGGTCCTAGATGGCGCACTTGCATGTGTGTGTATGGCACTTGGGTTTGAACCCAGCGACATTCTACCTCTGAGCTACACCTCCAGCCCTATTTTTTATTTTGAAACATGATCTCACTAGGTTGATGAGTCTCTATACTTGCAGAGGCTGTCCTTGAACCTGTGATCCTCCTGTCTCAGCCTCCCAAGTACTGGGATTACAACTGTGCACACTACACCTGCCGGGCTCCAGTTGGCTTCTGAGGGCTCTCTGACCAAGCAGGCCAAAGTGGAAGGAGCTGGGATGGCCATCTGAGGCCATCAGCAGCTGCCAGCATCATCTTCTAAGCCCGCTTCAGGAAGGGACCAAAAGGTGCCCATGGGGCCACCGGCTCCAGTGCCTGAGCCCAGAGCACACAAGTTAAAGGTTTCTATTCACCTGGCCTCCAGACTAACACCCTAACCCTAACCCTTCACCACCGCAGGAGGCCCGAGCCCTGCTGTGCCCACTCTCAGTCTAGAACAGGTGTGACTGCACCGACCAGAACCTGTCTGGTAAACAGCATGGGATGGCACTCCTCTGAACAGATGAAAACAGACACAGGTCGCTGCGCTTGGACAAAAAGGTGCCACAATGGCTAAGATGGGGCACCACCGCAGGGGGGCAGCCCAGGTGAGACCAGCAGAGCCACGAGAAACCTGGCAGGGTAGGGCCAGTGCAGAGCTGCCTGGTCAGAAGGGCTCCAGGGCCAAGTGGGGCAGGCAGGATGGGGTGGGCCAAGGGCCTCAGGGGTTGGAGCAGAGAAAGCCAATGGCTTCATTTCCAAAGCTCCTCAAATCTTTCCTGTCTACTGGTTCTTTTCAATTGACTGGACCAACTCCATCTCTAGGACCCCAGAAACACCACCCCCACCCCCAGAGCTGAAGGCAAGTGCAGAGTAGCTTCCAACTTATTCCTGGCCACTAGTTTCCCCAGCTGAGGATGGGCTCCCTGAGGGCAGGCCTCACATGGAGTGACCACTCTAGTAGCCCCATCCCTACCCAGTGGGGAGCACAGGCTGGCAGGGGCTCTGCTGCGCCAGACATACTGGCTTGGCAGGTGGCTGTTTAGGCTGCAGAAAGTCCCTGGTGAGTCCGATCATGGCAGGACACCCAGGTCTCTGAAGCCCCAGGCCAGTGCTTTGGACACTGAGCAGGCAAGGACACGGGAGAGCCTCTGCCTGCAGGCCACCTTTGGGACTCTGGGGACGGGATAAAGCTGCCCAGAGGCACCTGTCCTAGCACCCGACTGTGGTTGCCTTAGGTGTCCCGTGAGATGGAGCAGTCTTCCGAGATCCTCTGTGCTTCTTCCCAAGGCTTGGCGGCTTCTTCAGTGTCATCTGCCCCGCAGCAACCTGACACCTGGAGTGGACCCATAGGAGATGCTGCACCCAGACCCTCTAGAGCCCCAGGGCACACCTGCACCGACCCTGGAGAAGCATGGACCCTGAGATTCGCGTGCTCCCACACCTACTGGCCTCCTGGTGCCCAGGAGACAATCTGTCACAACACAGAAACTACTCATTCCAAATCCCACTTACAATCCAATCTGCCTCTCCAAATGAACTGGACCACTTAACGAGCAGAACCTAGTAGGTTCTTCAGAGCAGGAAAGTTTTGTGACACAGACAAAAATAACCCTAAACTATCAAAGACAAGCCAGGCATGGCAGTGCACACCTGTAATCCCAGTACTTGGGAGGCTGAGACAGGAGGATCACAGGTCCAGGACAACCTCATCAAGTAGTAAGACCTTGTTTCCAAATAAAAATTAAGAATTGGGCTGGGGGTATAGCTCAAAGGTAGAATGTTTCTAGGTTCAATCCACACCCCCCCCCAAAACAAACAAACAAAACTACCAAAGACAGGCAATGCACTAAACCCATGCCAGGACAGGAGCCCCAAGCTCTGCCTTCCCCTCCCTCCAGGGCTCCCCAGCAGTGGACTGCACACAGCACAGCTGACAGCATGCATGGACTCCAGAGATACTTACTGGTTACATCAGCCTGTGCAAGGTGCACCCCTCCTTGACTTGCTCATCTGTGACATGGGTACCAAACAGACCTGGGTAGGCCTTTAGCGCCCCCTCGCTACTCATATGCACACCTGCAGGTCCCATGCATTGCCTGGCCACACTGGATCTGTCCCAGGACCCCAGGCTGTTACTGAAGCAAAGTTCCTGAGCCTAAGACGCCTGGGCCTGACAACAGCCACTCCAAAAGCCTGGTGAGAGGTTCTCTTTGTAAGCAAATCCGCATGAACTTCAGCTCTACGCTGGTTTCTTGTTGGACAGGCGGAGCACCAACCCGCTTAAGTCAATTTCCTTAGAGCAAGGAGTAAGAGCTAGGGTTCTACACCGGACGGACCAAAAGGAAAAAAAAAAAAAAAGCCCAAAAGACACGGCAGCTCCACTAACCAAGGAACGAAGCTCAGCTCCAAGGAAGGCAGCTGTTCGGTGACTCGAGGTGCCTGCAGGCCGCGACCCGAGCCAGTGACCACGGCCTTACCTGCCTCCTGCTCACCCAACTACTACAGCGTCCAGCAGCCCCACGGAGGCGAAGGGGGACCTGCGGCCAGGGGTCTCCCGCAACTAGGGTTCCTCTGTTGTCGGACCCGAGCCCACCCCAATCGTCGTGATGGGAACCAGGTAGCCCCAAGAGCTGCGCCACTGGCCACAGGGAGGCTGTGGGCAGCGAGAGAGGCGGCGGAGAGCGGGAAGCCGCGGTCAGAGGCGGGGAGACCATGGCGGGAGAGGCCCCGGCGGAAGGGAGGGAGGCTGCGGCGGGAGGGAGGGAAGGAGGGAGGGAGGGAGCGAGGGCGCGGGCAGGGAGGCCGAAGCGGCTCGGCGCTCCGCGGCCTCGCGCCCCGCCCCGCCCAGGCGGCCTCGCGCCCCGGCGGGGGCGGACGGCACGGGGCCGGGCGGACGGCGCTTACCTGGCGGCCGCGGCCCGGCGCGTCGCGGCGGCAGAGACGGCGGCGCTCCCTTTGTCTCGGGACTTCCCTCCGCGCCGCCGCGCGCAGCCCCGAGCGCAGGACCCCGCGGCGGGCGGGGCGGGGCGGGGCCTGAGCCGGGCTGCCCTCCGCGCGCCTGCCCCGCGCGCCGCCGCCGCCGCCCCGCGCGCCGCCCCGCTCCCCGCCGCCGCGCGCCCCCCGCCGCTCGCGCCCCGCCGCCGCGCGCCCGGCCCCCAGGGCCGCCCGGGGAGCCCGCGCCGGGGCCGCCGCTCCAGACAGGCGGCACCGCGGACGCCCGCGCCCTTAAAGGAGCCGCGTCCCTGGAGCCAGGGAGCGTCTGAAAACTCCCCTTCGCGATGCGCGCGTCCACTCGAGGACACGCCGGCGAGCCGCGAGGGGAAAAGGAGGCCCGGACCCTCAAGGGTTGCCCGGATGCCCAGCGGGCACTTCCCCAGGCACAGGCCCTCGAGGTCTCCTTGGGGTCAGAGCCCAGGTCCGGGGGACAACGACCACTGAGGCCTAAGGATCCCCCGAATCGTCGCAGGACGGCGACAATCCCCGGAGCGCAGCTCCCTGTGATACCCCCTGTTATTGGTCAGCTCGGGGCATTGGGCGTGGCGCTCCGCGAATCTGCCCAATGAGCTGAGCCCGTACAAACAGCCGAGCGCGCGCACACCGACGGGAGGAGACGCGGCGACGCTCCCTAGCCCGCCGGCCGCCCCGGGTGGGGGAGGGGCGCGGCCGTCCAGACCCCGCTCGCCCCCGCGCCCCGAGCGCACCCCGAGCCCGGGTGCAGCTGTGCTACCCGCGGTTCGCGTCCCCGTCGGCAGCCGCGGCGGTCTTGGTCCCTGAGTGCCTCTCCGCGCGGACGCCCTCAGGGACAGGTGGCTGAGTCCCCCTGCAACGCCCTGGGGTCAGCCCCGAGGACGAAGGAGCGGGGACTGTGAGCAGCCTCCTCCGCGCATCGTTGGTTCACTCCCGCCTCTTTCCTCCTCTCCGCTCCCTGCTTCCCTCTGCTCCTTACTTGCTCCCTGCCTTCCACTCTTCGGCAGGTGCTCTGCACGGGTCCTGTAAGTCTTGCGGATGTCTGCTGGGCTGGGCTGATGGGGACCCTAGAGGGCCCCCTCCCTCAGCAGCAGACCTCCAAGTCTCTCAGACTAAACTCCCTGGGGCTGGCACTCCTGGATTCCCACGGTGACCCAGCATGGCCCTGGCCTGGGGACTGTATCCGCAGAGACTGATATCCTGGGTGGCTAGGCTGTGACACCCTACTGTTTCTGGGCACCTGGTTCTGAGCACCACTAGAACTTTGCATTCGTAACCGGTGTCACAGTGAAGCCTGGCCTGAGTTTGTGGCTGTGGGGCTTTCTGGAGGAAAGTAAGGGCCCAGCACCAGCCATGGGCAGAAAGAGGACAGGGCTGGCTAGTGGAGCACTAGGTGGAGTGGCATTAAGGGGGTCTTGAGTAGTCTGGGGAGGCAGACTGGATGTGGCATGTGATTGTGGAGGGCCTACGTCTAATCCTGTGGGCCATGGAGAGCCACAGAAGGTTGTGGAGCAGATGCAAGAGAAGGCCCTGGTGAGTGGGCAGAGGAAGACTCTGGCCCTCAGTCGTGGGCGCTGAGTTCCAGTGAACAGAGAACACCCATCCTGGTAGATGGTGGTGAGAAGCCTTCATGCTGGGGGGAGTGTGGGAGGGACCATCTCAGATCTGGGATCCTCAAGCCCAGAAGCCTTCTGTTTCTGTGGGCACCTGTTCTCCCCACACACACACTTGTGGTCAGAGGACAGGAGACTTGACTGGGGCCAAGGAGAAACCAGGCAGAATCAGTAAGTTTAAAATCCTGGGGAAGATTCTAGCTGATGTGCAGTCAGTGTGGAGGTCCCTGGAATAGGAACTCCCCTGCATACCCTCCCCTGGCACGGGGAGCTGGGCCCTTCTCCCCCAGGTTTGTGAACCAGGG
>PVLC010011987.1:0-45544 GCA_004027655.1 Graphiurus murinus
TTTGACCAGACTACCAGACCACCATAAACTACCCTCAGGGTGGGGGTAGGGGGGACTATTGAACTGAGATCATCCTCACCGACCTCTTCTAGCCCACCCCTCACGAAAGTCCCCTATAAGAAAAGAGCCCTGCACTCCCCAATAGGCCTTCCTCATCTTGAGGTGGCCTGCATTCTCTCTTGAATGTGTATTTCCTCCCTTTTCCCAAATAAACCTCTGTCCGTGTCTCTGGTGCATGCTGAAATTCTTTTCTGTTACATTAGCCAAGGACCTCGCTGATCCTGAGTTCCTGAGTTGGGGATTCACCCCAACAATCTAATCTAGGTGAAGATGGGTCTTAAAGATGAGAAGTTTAAAAAAATACGTCTGATTTAGATGACCCTTCTGTTTCCCCTCCTCCTGAGCCTCTGTTGGGGTAACAGCTTTGAGATGCTTTACCTGCCGGCCCCTTCCTGGTGCTATGTCAGACCTCTTCTTTCTCTCCAGGGCTTCTCTCATGCCGCAGCATGGGGCACCGTGGGAACTGCTCTGCAGGCATACCCATGCTGCCTATAGTTGCTGGAGCATTAATACCTATGGGCCCACCCTGGGCTAAAAGAAGATGGGAATGATGGCTAACTGTTTCTCCTGGACAGTTTGCAGATTTGCAGATGCATCTCATCAGGCCCTTGAGAAGGCAGCTGCCCTCTGAAGTGTCTACCTTGTGACTCATTCTTGTGTTGATGGTCCCTGTTTCACTTGTCCTGTCTGTCACTCCTCCCTGGGATCATTCTTAAATAGCTTGTGTATAGGCTTTGATCTTGGATTATGCCTTGAGGGCGATTCAGGCTAAGACAGTATCACTAGGAAAAAATCTAAAACTCAAATAGAAGGGGTGCTACTTGCTAATTTACCCAAATCTCTCACAGTCCAGCTTAACAGCAGGCTAAACCAACACACACACATACACACACACACACACACACACACACACACACACACACACACACACATATTGGTACTGGGGATTGAACCCAGGAGCATTTTACTTCTGAACTATACCCCTAGCCCTTTTTATTTTTTGTTTTGAAACAGGGTCTTACTTGGTTATTCAGAGTCTTGCTACATTGCTGAGGCTATTCTTGAATCTGCAATTCTTCTGTCAAGGAAAAACACAATAATTCTGTGGAGTTCGTGGCAGAAAAAGATGTCAGCACACACCGGTCAGAGACGAAGACAGAGGTTTATCTAGGACAGTGAGGATACACATTCAAGGGAGAACACAGGCCAACTCGAGCATGCGTGTGAGCAGTGAGAGTCTGAGCGAGAATGAATCCGAGAGGCTTTTTGTGGTACTGGGGACTGAACCCAGAGGCATTGTACCTTCTAGCTACACCCCCCCCCCCCCAGTCCAATTTTATTTCTTATTTGGAAATAGGGTCTTGCTAGGTTAATGAGAGTCTCACCACTTGCTGAGACTGTCCTCCAACCGGCAATCCTTCTGTCAGCCTCCCAAGTACTGGGATTATAAGCGCGTGCCTGCACACCCAGCTCAGCTCAGTTTTTTTTTTTTTTTTTTTTTTTCCAGTATTGGGGACTGAACTCAGAGACATTCTACCTCTGAGCTACACCTCCAGTCCTATTTTTTATTCTTTATTTTGAAACAGGGTCTCACTAAGTTGCGAAGTGCCTCACTAGGTAGCTGAGGCTGGCCGCGAACCTGGATCCTCTGGTCTCAGCCTCCCAAGTACTGGGATTACAAGCGTGCGCCACCACACCCGGCTCACCCAGCTCAGTTTTTATTTTTTATTTTAGGGGTAGGTAGAGTGGCACTGTAGAGGTGGAGGTCTGGACTTCCTCATATTCTGGAGGCTCTGGATAAGATGGGTAGTTGCTGGGTCACACCTGACCTTGTCTCTCCTAATGGATCCTTTGTTTACTAAGCATCTCTGGAATATCAGGTGGGGAGAGGGGTCATTATGATTAAGGGTGTGGTCCTATTGAGCCTTCTGCCTAAAATAGAACACACTTTATAGAGTGGAGTTAAAGATTATGAAGTTTCTAGTTTTGTTTTGTTTTGTTTTGTTTTGTGGTACTGGGGATGGAACCCAGGGGCATCCTACCTCCGAGCTACATCCCCAGTCCTACTTTTTATTCTTTATTTTGAAACGGGGTCTCACTAAGTCCGTGTGGAGGGCTGCTGAGGCTGGCCTTGAATCCAGATCCTCTGGTCTCAGCCTCCGAAATGCTGGGATTACAAGCCTGCGCCACCACGCCCGGCTAAGTTCTAGGTTTTAAAATATATTTTTCCTTTCCTTCCCAGCTCCGTCTTCTTTCTTTCTTTCTTTCTTTCTTTCTTTCTTTCTTTCTTTCTTTTTTTTTTTTTTTTGCAGTACTGGGGATTGAACTCAGGGGCATTCTACCTCCGAGCTATACCCCCAGCCCTATTTTTTATTGAAACCAGGTCTCACTAAGTTGCAGAGGGCCTCACTATAGGTAGCTGAGGCTGGCCTTGAACCCGGAAGTGGTGGGATTACAAGTGTGTGCCACCACGCCCGGCTCCAGTTCAGTCTCCTTTCTACCTAATATTTTATTTCTTCTATTCTATCTCATTCCTGTCTCAGCCTCCCAAGTACTGGGATTATAGGCATGTACCACTTTGCCAGGCAAGATTAATTTATCTTTTCTTTTGTGCGTGTGTGGTCCTGGAGACTGAACCCAGAGGCATCCTATCTCCAAGCTATACCCCCAGCCCTATTTTATTTGGACACAGGGTCTCCCTAAGTTGATGTGAGCCACACTGAGTTGCTGAAGCTGACTTCAAACCTGTGATCCTCCTGTCTTAGCCTCCCAAGTACTGGGATCACAGGCTTGTGCCACTATGCTAGGCAGTTTATTTTAAATAACCATTATTTTGGAACTCACTGACTTCTCTGCAGAGAAGTTTCCTCCTCCACCCATTTCTCTCCATCCCAGCTCCTGTGTCTACATTCCCATGCTTCAATCTTGCTGACCATTCTTCACCCTCCTTTGCTATCTTATCTCTGGTCCTTTATCTCTTTCCACTTTATCCCCCTTTCTTTTTCTTTTTTTCTTCTCCTCTTATCTCTTCTTCACACTGTCAGTAAACAAAGTTCGGAGTCAGTCTAGCTTGTTGAATGCTTAAGTCACCTTGGCCTTGCTCTCCTTGAGATAGGAAAGGTGAGATTAGATCACCTGCTCTCCAGACGGAGAATTCCAGTGGAGGAGTCCAAAGGCGTTGCTGAGTATTGATGTCATTGGCCCCTAGTAGGCATCTCATGAATGTGGAAGAATTGGCGAGTGGAGAGTATGCAGAAGGGAAGATGTGACTTCAACTTCCTTAACAGTCACAAAAGCACGCAGTGGGCTCTCAGAACTGGTCCTGGTTGTGTCACTTTCTTAGCTCTGTCTTCCCTCCCCAGTATCTGCTATTTAGTTGGGACATAAAAATTTATCAATTCCCAGGAGTGGAAAACCAGAAAGTGGAGAGGGGCTAGGAGACCCACAAGGGAATCTCAGTTGCTTTCTCTCGGCATAGTGCAAAGCCAAGCTAGCTGCCCTTGGAGGGGCCTTGTTTGCCTCTCTGTAACACCACCCAAACATGTGCATGTGTTCACATTTCAAAACCACTTTATTACCAAAATGAACAAAAGGAGAATGGCATTTAAATTAAATAAATTACACAAACATCTCAAGAGATAAGGTTCCCAGTGCTCCCTGAGAATAGTATCATCACAGGTCAGCATCACTAAGAACATTCCAAAGTATTGAAATTCTGGATTATTTTGCTACCATGCCCCTCCCTTCCTGCCTCGGTCATGTCCAGAAGAGTGGTCTGGGTGATATTTGTGTTCTTTCCAAAATATCTTGGCACCGAAGTTTTCTTCAGTGTCCTCCCTTGTCACAAGTGTTTCCAGTCATGCCTCCATCTTGGGCTCTGTTAGTACTTGTTGCCTTGGACATATTGCAGATCCTTCCTGGAGCTCTAACTCCAGGCCACTGTGAGTCAGCAATCCCCTTCAGCTCTGGGGCTGACCTGGGGGTTAATGGTCACTCCATCAAGTCCCCAGGGAATCTGGATGCTTGGTTCAAAGGGGGACTTTGACTTGGGCTGTTCTGAGGTTCTGTGACCTTTCCCCACCTCCTGGGCCTGAGCTGGACTTTGAAGGAGGTGGAGTAGGGGAGGGTGAATTGTCATTGGCTAAGTTTCTTGTCCTCTTGGAATTTGGCACTTCGAGTGCGGGGCACGGTGAATCCCAGATAACATTGTCTTCTGCCTTCCAAGTTTTGAGTTCCATTGGCAGCCAGATGGCATAATGAATTCACAGAGAAGCACTGCTTGTGGGCCAAGAATGTGTTGGCTCTTTGCCAGCACCCTCTCCTTTAACTCTAAGAAGACTTGCTAGCTGACTAACTTACTCAACACAGAGACAGAATGCAGGCCAGGCTGAAACTAAGAAATTGGGAAGTTTTCCCAGGCTGGGCCAGCCCAACCTGTTGGGCAGAGTTCATTAAATGGAAGGAACTTTGGAGAAACAGTAAGGAGAGGCCAGAGATTTTCTGTGCACTTTCATGAAATTTTTACAAAACACTTGCACATGGAACCTATTTATTTTCAAGTCAACAGTGGGGTTCCCCTAATGGCCTCCTTATATACATGGAGAACCTAACCCCTATTTTCATTGTTCCTAGAGGAAGACCTAGTCTAGATCAGCCTTTCTCTGTATCTGCACCCAGTTGAAGGGTGCACTTTGTTCCTGAGGACTTCCTCTCTTGCCTAGCAGAAGGACTATATCATGGCTCTGGCCTACAGGCTGATAAGGGAGAGTTAAAACAATTGGCTCTTTGCCAAGTGAAGAAGTACAAGGCAGAATTCCCAAGGGGAGGCATATCCCTGATAGACTCTGAGGTCAGGGTGACTGTTAGAGCCCTGATCCCACCAGTTTGCTCTGGAGTTGGCACTAGCATCCCCTCCCCTTCCAAGTCTCCAGTACCAAGAGGGATTCCCAAAAGCCTTTGTGCATAATAACTGGTGTTTGTTGCTAGGTTGTCAGAGGATTTGGCTAGCTACCTTCCCCTCTTTTGGGTTTCTACCCAGACGCAAGTGGAAGGAAGCAACCTGTGTGTGTGTGGGGGGGGGTGGGGAGCAATGTTTTAGGAGGCCAAGGCAGTCCCTTGGCAGGCTGCCCCTGGGGAGGTAGCTCTGGTGGTCTTGAGGGCCCTTGCTACTACTGCCCAGGCTAGAGTCTGAAGTGCTCTACAGCAGTGGATGTCGTGGCAGCCTTGGGATGAGGAAGGGAGAGATTCTTAGGTTGTGGAGAGCGCATGATCCATGGGAGGCAGAGCGGGGACAGCCAGAGGGAGCAAGTCTCTGCCTCCTCACCAAGTTCATCCCTATGCCTGGGATAGCCAGACACCTTCTGATGCCAAGCCATGCAGGCCATGGGTCTCTTTGAAGCTTGCACACGGGGTCAGCCCAGCTGAACTTGGCCTTCTGTACTTGGTTCACTCTTAAAGTCTGGAAGTCACGGTGTCCATCAGCTGCCACAGCCAGGGCATGGGAGGGAGGGAAGGAGGGGAAGAAGAGAGGAAGAGACAAATGAAGGGGAGAGAGGAGCCAGAGTCCCAGTGGACATGGGCTCTTCTCCCTGTCACTCTCTGTGATCTTGGCTTTATCCTTGATGGAAGGTCCAGGTGCCAGGCATTCTAGAGGCAGCATGGGGACCAGCTGGGCCCTCACAGGGCAGTCAGGGTCTCGGCGTGAAACATGCTCCCGAACATCTCCTGAGGGGCCACAGGAAGGCGGTGGGAGAGGAAAGGAAAGCATTAGACATGTTGGGATGTCAGAGTGACTGCACCCAAGAGATGGCCGGAAAAAGGCATTGTGTGTGTATATAAGTGAGTATGTGTGCGTGTATGAGTGAGTGTGTGTGCGTGTATGAGTGAGTGTGTGAATGTGTGTGTGTGTGTGTGTACAGGGGAGAGGCAGGAAGGTTCTAGATTGAGCCCAGGGGCATTCTACCTCCGAGCTACACCCCCAGCCCTATTTTGTTTTTATTTTGAAACTGGGTCTCAGCCGGGTGTGGTGGCTCATGCTTGTAATTCCAGCATTTGGGAGGCTGAGACCAGAGGATCCGGGTTCTCAGCTAGCCTCAGCTACCTAGTGAGGCACTCCGCAACTTAGTGAGACCCTGTTTCAAAATAAAGAATAAAAAATAGGGCTGGGGGTGTGGCTCGGAGGTAGAATGTCCCTGGGTTCAATCCCCAGTACTGCAAAAAAAAAAAAAAAAAAAAAAAAAAAAAAAAAAAAAAAAAAAAAAAAAAGAAGAAAAGAAACTGGGTCTCCCTGGGTTGATGAGAGTCTCACTACTTGCTGAGGCTGTCTTCGAACCTCTGATCCTCCTGTCTCAGCCTCTCAAGTACTGGGATTACAGGAATGTGCCATCACACCTGGCTGGGGTGCTAGAATTTAATTGTGAATTGCCTCTGGTGTGCTGTATGACCTTCCATATGGTCCTCTCTAGTTTGTTTTTGGCTCACTTTCTCCATTAGGTGAAATGAAGGTTGAAACTAGAGAGGGCCATGTGGAAAGTCCTACTATCATTAAGGTTGTAGATAGTAAAGCTGCTTTGGTCCTAGTCAGGGTTTCTAGAATGTGCTAGAGATTCCAAAGAGGAACAACAATCAATCTGCTAAATTTCTGTGGCTCCAGATCTATGTTCTAACATCTCCCACCTGCCATCAGCACACTGAGAGATGTATTAAGAGGACCATGGAACTCAGACCCCCAAAGAATGGGAAGAGGCACAAAGAGAGATGTTATATCTCAATAGACCCAAGGCCAGATTTCTCTAAACCTACTCATAGGTTTCTTTTAATTCAAGAAATTGGAATAGTCCTTATTTTCATGGGGTTTTGGGAATACTAGTCACTCATAGCTGAATACCATGCAGATCTTAAGGCCTGTCCACTTGCAATGATAATTCTTTTTTTGTGTGTAGTACTGGGAATTGAACCCAGGGGCATCATACCTCCAAGCTATACCCCTAGCCCTATTTTATCCTTTATTTTGAAACAGGGTCTCATTAAGTTGCGAGGGCCTCACTAAGTAGCTGAGGCTGGCCGAGAACCTGTGATCCTCCTGTCTCAGCCTCCCAAGTACTGGGATTATAGCATGTGCCACCACACCCGGCTTATTATTATTTTTGAAACAGGGTCTTGCTAGGTTGATGAGAGTTTCACTACTTGCCGAGGCTGTCCTCGAACCTGTGATCCTCCTGTCTTAGCCTCCCAAGCACTGGGATTATAAGTGTGCACCACTATGCCCAGTTACAAGAATTCATTTGTAACTCTAGAATCCATTAGATTCTGTCAGAAGAGCGCTCTCTAAGAGCAGTGTGCTTTATTTTGCTTGCTGCTGTATGCTCACCCTGCAACTGTGTCAGGCAAGTAGAAGGCACCCCATAAATACCTGTTGAATTAATGAAAGATCAAATGACTCCCCCTGCCAATCTCGTGGAAGACAAGTATTACCCACATTTCCCTTATGTTACAAGTGATAAAAGCCCCAGTGGTGTCAGGTGTCTTGCCTGAGATCACAGGGTTGATACCCTGGGGAGTTAAGAATAAATATCAGTTCTCTAGGACATAGTCCAGCAACTCTCCCTTCCCCCAGGATGCCTTTCAGGGACTGAGAAGAATTAAGATCTGCTGCTAAAAGAGAGATGAGGATGAAACTTTGTGGTCTTCAAGGTGACTGCTCTCCCTGGAGGGGAGAGCCCAGCAAACACCTTGAATTGGAGCTTCCTTCCCCTCCCTCCCCCTTTGTCCCTCTACTCACTTGCTCTAAGTCCCAGTAGGTGGGGCTCTCCTCTTCTGAATCGCACAAGGAGAGTTCGGTGTCCCCTGGGGCCTGGAGGGAGGGAAGCCAGTGCAGAATGGGATCAGTGACTGAGCAACAGAGTTGGCGCTGGGCAGCAGGAAGGACACGCGGCAGGCTCCGGTGGGCACTGTGCTTTCTGTGCAGCTCATCCTCTTCCCCTTTTTCCCTTGCCTTCCCTGCCTCACAAAATATAGCATAACTGTCTTCTCCCTTATGCCAGGAGGGGGTGCACGGGGGCCTGCTCTCCTTTGCAGGCCCTTTGAGGCACAGAAGGCTTCCCCAGCTTACAGGAATGATGGACCAGTGCCCCGGACTTGGGGAATTCCTTTCCTCTCCAGAAATAGGTTAAAGCAGGATAATCAGACTTGCTTTTTTGCTTTCTCGCTACCATCAAAAAGGAGTGTGTGTAATTTAAATATATGAAAATATTTTATAGTCAGTAAATATATGTTATCTATAATATAATTTATGTATAAATATATAAATAATAAATTGTACATGTAAGTGGTAATAACTGGACATTATTGGTGCAATGGCAAATAATGAAGATTCATCTAGAATCTTCCTGTTTGCTCTGCGGACAAGGTTTCTGAAGCAGGAAAGCCCTCTGCTCCCCAGAGTTCTCCTCTAAGTGTGGAGGGCAGAGTGAGGCCCTGTGTTTTGCTGGGCAGTCTTTCAGCACTTGGAACAGATGGCTTCACCTTCATCCATCTCTGAAGGCAAAGAGCAAATCGTTGCTCTGGTGCCAGAAAAGTCTTTCTGATGACCCACGGAGGGAAGGGGGGGTTTATGGAGGACAGCAACATAGTATTAAAAGGTCAAGGGCAGGGGCTGGGCTGGGAGGGAGGCTGGGGGGTGAGAGGTGGCCACGGAGACTGGGGCAAGGACTCCAGTGAAGTGGACTATTTCTGACTCCTCAGCTTTCTAAAGTCCTAGACAGTGTTATTTGTATCTCATTTGCATACTACTTACTGAGCTAGTAAATTAAATGTCAAGAAGCTGAGACAAAGCTTGGACCCAGCCTCTTCATCCATCACCAGCCTGTCTGAAATCTCCAAGCTCTGCTAAATTGAATCAGGCAGGCTCCTGCCCTCCCTCCCCAAAGGTCCTTTCAGGAGGCAGGTGAGCAGTGCCAAGTCCAGGCACAACGTACTATGCTTTGGGTGTTTGTGAAATGAGAAATTGATTTTAACAAAGGATCTTTTTTAGAATATACAAAGAGATTTGTAGAAACATAAAATATATAATTATTGTTAAATCTCAAATCAAAACCAAAAGAAAAGTCCTGTAAAGTAGGCAGTGGTAGTGGTGCCCATTCTACAGATAAAGAAACTGATGTTGGGATTCAGATCTCCTTCCTTCTTTCCTTCCTTCCTTCCTTCCTTCCTTCCTTCCTTCCTTCCATCCTCCCTCCCTCCCTCCCTCCCTCTTTTCCTCCCTCCTTCCCTCCTTCCCTCCCTTCTTCCCTCCCTTCCCTTTTTGTTGTACTGGAGATTGAAGCCAGGGGCATTCTACGTCTGAGCTATGCTCCCAATCCTTTTTAAATTATTTGTTTTGAAATAGGGTCTCACTGGGTTGCTGAGAGTCTTGCTGTGTTGCTGAGACTGTTCTCGAACCTGCCATCCTCCTGTCTCAGCCTCCCAAGTACTGGGATTACAGGTGTGCATCAATACTCCTGGCTCTCCTGCATTCTTTCTAGTGCCCCCTTGGTCCTGCTGTCTCAGTGCCCTGGAGCCCTGGATTCCCCAGGCATAGGGACCTCACCACTTGGAAGTTGTGTCCTGGGGCCACTTCTCTGGCATTTGCTTGGGCAAAGAGGACTGCATCGTGTATGCTGGGGAAGATATGGTTATGATCTAGACATCCATCTTCAAAGACGCCTCCGTGGTTGATGTCGTTGTACACCTGGGCTAGAAGGAGGCAAGATCACCTTCAGAAGGATAGCAGCCATTGTGAATTGGAGCTGGGGTGGTGGGGGAGGATGGTGAGACCAGAGCAGGGAGGGAGGGACCCACAAGTTTTGCTCTAGGTGCCTAGGGGTGGGGTGGGAGCAGCTTGGCATTGGTTCTGCAACATCAGTTCTGGACAGCAGAGGGCAACATGAGCTTGAGGACACTGAACTTTCAACCTGGGGCAGAAGGAAGCCGTTTAATTCAGGGAGCCAGTACTTTGTGGTGATTCGAGAGGGAAAGGCTAATATGTCCATGAAGAAGCTGCTGCCAATTCAATCCCTTCAGGCCCATCCTTCTTCTTGTTTACCTAGACCTTTCCTGCAACTTCCAACGTGTGGTAGAGCCCTTACTCTGATCAAATTCTAGGATGGTGTGTCCAGAGAGGGTAAGAAGAATCCGCTGATTCTAACCCTGGGGCACATCGCAGCAGGTCATTGCCATTGCAGATTCTCTCTGAGTTGAGTCTCTGCAGAGCCGGGGACATGCAGCCCTGCTGGATAGCTGTGTGTGTATGTGTGTGTGTATGCGCATGTATATATGTGTGTGTGTGTACACGTGTGTGTGCCTTTTCACATTCATTCATGTGTCTGTGTGTACTGCATCTTCACATTCCTTCACTTGGTGTATGTGCTAATAGTGTAACTGTTCATTGCTCAGTAGCCATGTCCTTGGGGCTGTGTAATGCACCCTTTGGAGATTGCCTGCATATAAGACTGTGTACCTGTAGGTTCCCTGGGTGGTTAGGGTATGTGTATGCTTTATGCTTCTACAGATTCATGGACTTTCTGCTCTGGAGAGGATCCCCAAGTTTGTCTAGTCAACCTTCTAATTTACATGAGTGGAAAAAGATCTCTAGACAGATAAAGTGACTTGGCTGAGGATACATAGCAAATTAGAATACTGGCTGTCTGTTCTCAACTCCATAATCCCCCACTTGGTTGTGGAGGCTCCTCGTATATTTATACAATCTGACCAGTCTCTTGTGACATGTATCTGAAGCTCTTATGAGCAGACAGTGATTTGGAGGAAATACAAGGTGCTCTTATTCAATACAATACCCACCAACCTTGCCAGCCTTTCAGTGCCCTACGTGTCCCCCATTTCTTACCATGGATGTTCACCAAGAAGACTTTGACTCCAATCTTCCCATAGGTGGAGCTCATCTGTAAGTGTTGACAGCGTGTTGGGTGCAGGGCGGGGAGGGACAAAAGGAAAGGAATGTTCTGAGTGGGTCTCAAAAGTGACTCACAAAATGTACTTCAGAGGGGAAGCCAAACAAATAAGCAACTCGCGAGCTCTGGCAGCCAAAGATAAAAATAGCAGCAGAGCACACCACTTCTCTCTGGAGTGTTGGCTGAAGGCTCCTTTGGAAAGTGGGGCGGAAATGGGGCTTTGCCAATGTGGCGGGCTCTTAAAGTCACGGCGGCCCTTCTTATGGAGCCAGATCTTTTCTTCCAGGAGCTTAGATTCCCAGCTCTGCCTCTTTTCTAACTTTGTGGCTTTAGGCAGAAACTGCAGGGGAGGACGGAGGCTCAGAAAGTGCAGGGCTTTGGCCAAGGCCTGGACCCAGATCCAGGCTAGGGAAGCAGGCTGCAGCCCCAGGCTGGGTAGGGGCCTTCTCTGCCCCTGGCTGGTGGTGACATCAGCCTGTAAGCCCTCTGTAGCCCTCTGTCTCCCTGTGTAGCCTCCATCTGAGCCACCCTGAGGTTTGCTGACTCCCTGTCATAGGAGGAGGATACTGAATAATCATGAGATGGGTATATCCATTCAGGTGTCCCAAGGCTGCCTGCCTGGGCTGAGGGGGGCTGGTACTCCTGCTGCTGCTGCTTCTCTCCCAGATTGGCTGGTGAGTGCAGGAAGGACCAGATATTGGGCATTAGAGCTGAGCTAGACTTTGCTCAGGGCACCCTGGGGTGGGTTCCTGGTGGCCTCAGAGGGAACTTGGGCCTTTGCTAGGGTGGGGTGGCACAGGGGGCCCTGAAGCCCAGGTGGTCCTCTAGTGATTCATTGTCATGAGCCTGCTCAGCAGAGAGCATCCTGACCCGCTCATGTCGGGGGAAAGGAGGGATCACTCGGGACCTTGGGCCTCCCTCAGCTTGTTGAAATGGGGGCCCCGAGGAAAGGGGCGTGTTGGAGAGCAGGAGTGGGGCCCACGCAGCCACTCCCCGAGGCCTCACCTTGGCCAGGGCCTTGATGCCCATCAGGTCCACGAAGCTGACTCCACTCATGTCGAGGATGAGGGTGTGGAAGGTGACGAAGGGCGGGACGCTGGCCAGGGTGTCACTGGGCTCACTGGGGGGCTCTGCAGTGGCTGGGGGCTCACATGGGGCTGCTGAGGAGGCGTCGGGGCTGAAGGTGATGTAGGATATGCTGGCACCATTCGTGGGTGTCTGGTTGTTGTTGGGGTCGGTGGGGGAGGCTGTCTCGAAGTCCTGCTGGAGCTCCTGCAGGGAGACGGTCTGGGGGTGCAGGCGGGGGCAGAGTCAGGGATGAGGAGGGCACCAGTGGAGGTGAGTAGCTCGGCATAGTGCTGTAAATTCAGGCCCTGGAAATCCCACCCGAGAGGCCTCTCTACAACCCCTTTCTGAGGCAGGCCTGGCAAGCCCAGTCTTCCACAACCTGGACAGAGTTGAATACCCTTCCAGAGAGGCCCGGAGGCCGTGGCCCACTCGACTCTGAGAGGAAGCCCCTTGGGAGACAGCCCTGAGCCCAAGAAGATTGCTCAGTGGCTGCTGGGAAGTGTTCATGGACTTCCTGTCTGCCTCTTGGGCCACTGGAGATGGAAGACTAGGGGCAGGATCAGAATGGGCATGGGGCTACTGCTGGCCTCTGTTCACCTTGGTTTTCATGAAGAGAGACTTCCTCTTCTGCGTGGGCATCATTCTCTTCTCCTGCTTCCTGAGGTGTTTTTGCTTGGCTAGCAATACTTTCTGGGGGTCCATACCTGTCTGTAGGGAGAGAGCCAATGGCAATCCTTTTTTTAGTGCGTGGTACTGGGGATTGGACCCAGGGTCTTGCATGTGCTAGGCAAGCATTCTACTACTGAGCTACACCCCCATCCTCTTTTATTTATTTTGATACAGAGTATGGCTAAGTTGCCCTAGCTGGCCTCAGACTTGCAACTCTCCTGCTTCAGCCTTCTGAACAGCTGGAATTAGGGGCTTGTGCCTGGCTGCAATAGCAATCTTGGCTTCCACCCTCTGTAGGTGGCCTGCCCTTGCCTCCCAGCCCCTTTTTCTTTCCTTTTCTTTTAAAATTGTACTGGGGATTGAACCCAGGATCCTTCTGCCTCTGAGCTATACTCCTTTAAAAAAATTTTTTTATGTTGGGTATGGAGGTACATGCTTGTAATTCCAGTACTTGGGAGGCTGAGACAGGAGGACCACAGGTTCATGGCTGGCCTCAGCTACTTAGTGAGGCCCTTTGCAACTTAGTGAGACCCTGTTTCAAAATAAAGAATAAAAGAAAATTTAAAATTTGAAACATGGCGCCACTAAATTTCTGAAGGCCTCCCTAATTGCTAAGGCTGGTCTCAAACCTATGATCCCTCCTGTCTTAGCCTCCCAAGTACCGGGATGATAGGTGTGTGCCACCGAGCCTGGCTCCCAGCTCCTTTCCTTTCATTCTGTTATTTATTTATTTATTTATTTGTGGTACTGGAGATTGAACCCAGGGGCATTCTACCTCTGAGCTATACTCCAAGCCCTATTTTATTTTTATTTTGAAATAAGGTCTTGCTAGATTGATAAGAGTCTCACTACTACTTGCTGAGGCTAACCTGTGATCTTCCTGTCTCAGTCTCCCAAGTACTGGGATTATAGGCATGTGCCACCATGCCCATCTTTTTTTTTTGGTCCTGGGATTGAACCCAGGGTCATCCTACCTCTGAGCTATACCCTCCTCTGAGCTACATTCCCAGTCTTTTTTATTTTTTATTTTGAAACCTGGTCTCATTAAGTTGCTGAGGCTCTCCCAAGTATTGGGATTACAGGTGTGCCCTACCATGACTGGCTTCCCAGTCTCTTTCTACTTCCATCTTCTGGTTGTTCTCTCTTCAACCCTTCTGGTTACCCAGGAGTGAGACTTACCTTGGCAACGACCTTTTGCCTGAAGATCTCTGAGTTGGCAAAGTAGAGAGGGGAGCAATAAGTGACGATCTTAATCCCCTCAATTTCCTGGACCTGTGATGGGGAGAGTGAGATCAGGTTGTAGAAACGTGTGTGTGTGTGTGTGTGTGTGTGTGTGTGTGTGTGTGTGTGTGTGTTGCTGGGGATTGAACTCAGGGGCATTCTACTTCTGAGATATACCCCCAGCCTTATTTTATTTTTGAAACAGAATCTTGCTAAGTAGCTGAGGCTGGCTTTGAACCTGAGATCCTCCTGTCTCAGCCTCCCAAGTACTGGCATTACAGGCATGTGCTGTCATGCCTGGCTACTTTTATTTATTTATTTATTTATTTATTATTAATACTTATTCTTGGGGTGGGGCAAGGCAAAAGAGAGAAACCAAAAGCTTGGTTTTCCTACCCTATTGTAGGTCTTGGGATTCACATAAATGTCGGTGTCCGTGACCTGAGCCAGAGCGTAGCCATTTCGACTAGATGAGGAAAGAAAAGAAAGGTATAAGAGAATGCTGATAGCTTATTGGCCTGGAACGGTGCTAGGGGTGGGGTCTGTCCTCACTTCCTGGCTGGTTCATGTTGGTCGTTCTGCACTGAAGACACGTGCCTGGTGGCCTGTGGTTAGACTATTGCTAGGGATGACAGGCAGACCTTTGATGTAGTTCCCAGACTGGGGCTTAGGGAAAAGGAGGGGTGGAGTTACATAATATGACAAGCTGAAGTGGCTCCAAAGCCATCACTCTCTGGTGCTGAGCTCTCAAGCAGAAAAGACAGGTTTTCTCCAACATTCAGGGCCCCCTCCCTGCCCCACATCACACCCTCTCTGGGCCTTGAGCCTGCACTGCTTGATCCTCCTATAGGAAGGCATGGCTCCTGCCCTCTGCTCTGGTGCTGTCCTGTGTGGGGTCTTTTTTGGTCTTGGGGTCTGGCAGTGCATCTGGAAGGGTGTTGGGTTTCACCCACTTCCTCTGCACCTTCTCTCTCTGAACCCCTGGCCCTCTGAGACTCGACTGGCTTCTTCTGGGGCTTTGGGATATGGGAAGTCAAACAGCCCAGTCTGTGCACAGTCTTGGCTGGGTCAGGCTCTCCTCTGGCTTGGCAGTACCTCCAGTGCCAGGCCCAGGAGGGGGCAGGCGCAGTGGGCTAAGCCAGGCCTTGGTGTGGAGCTCTCAGCAGGCCGGCCCAGCAACCACTGCTGTGCCTGGGAGGCAGGAGGCTGTTACTTACAACTGGGTCTGGAAGACCACAACTAGGACGGAGAAGGCGACACCCACTGCCACACCATAGGGCAGGCTCAGGAAGAAGGAGGAGAGGAAGCTCACCACCCAGACGCACTGTGAGGAGAGAGATGTCAAAAGCAGGCCCAGGGAGAAAAACTACCTCTTTTGAAAGGAAGTCTTCCTGTATTAATCAAATCCCTTCACTGCCAGCACAATCTCAGACCCATCCTTCCTTTTCTCTTGCATCTTTGCACTGATTTGTGTGTTATTTGTTTATTTATTTATTGTAGCAGGGATTGAACCCAGGGGAATTCTATCTCTGAGCTACACCTCCAGCCCTATTTTATTTTTTCTCTTGCAACAGGATTTCCCTCCTTCCTTTCCTTCCTTCCTTCCTTCCTTCCTTCCTTCCTTCCTTCCTTCCTTTTGTGGTACTGGGGATTGTATCCAGGAGTAGGAGCATTCTATTCTACCTCTGAGCTATAGCCCTAGCCCTATTTAATTTATATATATATATATATATATATATATATATATATATATATATATATTTTTTTTTTTTTTTTTTTTTTTTTTTTTTTTTTTTTTTTTTTTTTTTTTTTTTTTTTTTTTTTTTTTTTTGCGGAACTGGGGATTGAACCTAGGGGCATTCTACCTCTGACACAGGTTCTCACTAAGTTGTGGAGGGCCTCACTCACTAAGTAACTGAGGCTGGCTGTAAACCTGTGATCCTCCTATCTCATCCTCCCAAGTACTGGGATTACAAGCGTGCACTACCACTCCCAGTTTTTTTTGTTTGTTTGTTTTTTGCAGTACTGGGGATTGAACCCAGGGACATTCTACCTCCAAGCTATACCCCTAGCCCTATTTTTTATTCTTTATTTTGAAACCGAGTCTCACTAAGTTGTGGAGGGCCTCACTAGGTAGCTGAGGCTGGCCTCGAACCCAGATCCTCCGGTCTCAGCCTCCTGAATGCTGGGATTACAAGCGTGCGCCACCACGCCCGGCCCACTCCCAGTTTATAACAGGACTTTCCTAAGTTGTTGAGGGTCTTGCTAAGTTGTTGAGGCTGACCTCAAACCTGTCATACTCTATCTCAGCCTCCCAAGTACTAGGATTACAGGTGTGTGTCACCACACCTAGCAGTGCTTTGGTTATACTTACCTGTTTCTCTTAGGTTGAGTGTGGCTGCCTGATCTTTTCCATAGTGCTGGGGATTGACCCTAAGGATTTATGCATGTAATGCAAGCACTCTACCACTGAGCTACATTTTCATCTCCTTGCCTATTTTTAAAATAGAAACCCCCAAACCGGGCCTAGTGAGGCCCTCTGCAACTTAGTGAGACCCTCTTTCAAAATAAAGAATAAAATATAGGGCTGGGGGTATAGCTCGGAGGTAGAATGCCCCTGAGTTCAATTCCCAGTACCACAAAAAAAAAAAAAAAAAAAAAAAAAAGAAACCCCCAGCCAGGCACAACCAGGCATGGTGGCACATGTCTGTAATCCCTGTACTTGGGAGACTGAGATAGAGAATCGAAGGTTCAAGGACAGCCTTAGAAATGCAAGGAGACTCTCAGCAACCTAGCAAGACCCTGTTTCAAAACAAAAAGAAAAGTTCTGGGGATGTAGCTCAAAGGTAGAATGCCTCTGGCTTCAATTCCACTAAAAATGAAATGAAATGTAGAAACCCCAGCAGGCATAGGGAGATAGCATGAGCAAAATGACAAGAGCATGCATATTGGGTCAGATATGCCTGAGTTTGAAGTTTGGTTTTCTTATTAGCTGTTTGAGCTAAGGTTTCCTCATCCATAAAGGGGAATAGTAATATTTACTTCATGAAAGGACTAAAGAGTTAAAGAATGCAAAGGTCCTTGTGATGGGCACTCAATGGGTGATCAATAAATGTGCGTTCCCTTTCTAACAGTGAGCTGCAGATGCCTCAACAGGCGCTGGGCATCTGAACTGACAGCCTGAGGCTGGGGCCTGGTGTGTGAATTGTCCTCTAGGGGCCCTTAGGGACCCCCAAATTCTTCTAAGAGAAATCAGTCTGCCTGGATTCTTGTAGAGAACTGTGTGAAGACCACGTGGAAATACAAAGCACTATGTAAATATATAGAAAGCTGGGTGTGGTGGCACACGCTTGCAATCCCAGTACTTGGGAGGCTGAAACAGGAGGATCACAGTTTTGAGCCAGTCTCAGTGATTTAGTGAGACCCTGTTTCAAAATAAAAAATTAAAAATAGCTAGGCATGGTGGTGCATGCCTGTAAACCCAGTACTTGGGAGACTGAGACAGGAGGATAACAGGTTCAAGGACAGTCTCAGCAAGTAGTGATACTCTCACCAACCTAGCAAGACTCTGTTTCCAAACAAAAATAAAATAGGACTGGGGGGTGTAGCTTGGAGGCAGAATGCCCCTGGGTTCAATCCCCACTGCCACAAAAATAATAAATAAATAAATAAATAATAGGGCTGAGGGTGTAGCTCAGAGGTAGAATATCTCTGGGTTCAATCTCCAGTAACGCGCGCACACACACGCACACACACACACACACACACACACACGAACACTCGAGGCCATTACCCTAGTGATCATTGGGATATGGTAAAAATAGGTCCTTGGGCTGGGAATTGGAACATCATTTTATTTCCTGGCCCCATCATTCACTCACTGGGGGACCCTGATGATCACTGGTCTGGCTTTGAGGATTTCCTTCCTAGCACTGTGTGGGTAAGCCTCCCTCTTCCAGGAGGCAGGAGAGCTCAGGGGTCTGGAATCCCAAACTTAAGTTTCCATCTTACTTCTTCTGTGGCCTGTGATGATTTACTTAACCATTCTGAGCCAGCCTCAGTTTCATCATTTTTAAAGGAGGTTAGTAAATCCTCTCTCGGGGTTATGGCGGGACTTAAATGGAGATAATGTCATCACCAGTACAGGGCAGCCTTATGACTACTGCCCAGTGGAAGATGCAGTTGGAATATGTGACTAATCATAGGGATAAGTCATGCTTGCGTATTGTTTATGGTTTCATGGTGCTTTCTCACTGTGATCTCATTTAATCCTCAGAACCAGTGCATGACGCAGCCACGACTGTAACCCCCATTTACAGACGAGGAACTAGAACTTCAGAGAGTTCTGGTAACTTGCTCAAGACCCTGGTCCTCTGGCTCTATGTTCTAGGCTTTTTAACAAAATTATTTCCTCTTGCTTTTTTGGAACTGAAAAATCATGAAAATAATAATAGCTGAGTTTTATTGAACACAGATGCAATTCAGACAATGTACAGTTTATTTTATTATCTCATTTCTTCCTCAAGCAACATTAGGAGTTAGAGGGTAAAAAATACCCATTTCACAGATGAGGAAGATGAGCTGGGAGAGATTAAGAACTTTCTATTGGCCAGAGAGCCAGTGATTGGCTGAGTTAGCTTTTTGTTGTTGTTGTTACTGGAGATTGGACCCAGGGCTATTCTACCTCTGAGCTAGATCTCCAGCCCTATTTTGGAATGTGTGTGTGTGTGTGTGTGTGTGTGTGTGTGTGTGTGTGTGTGTGTGTGTGTGTGTGTGTGTGTGTGTGTGTGTGTATGTGTGTGTGTGTGTGTGTGTGACACTGGGGGGGTTGAACCCAGGGGCATTTTAGCACTAAGCTATACCCTTAGCCCTATTATTATTTTTTAAATTTGTAAACAGGGTCTCTCTAAGTTGCCAACAGCCTCACTGAGTTGCTGAGGCTGGGTTTAAACCTGCAATCCTCCCGTCTCAGCCTCCCAAGTACTGGGATTACAAGTGTGCACCACCACGCCTGGCTCCCAGCCCTATTTGAAACAGGGCCTCATTTAGTTGCTGAGGATCTCGCTAAATTGTTGAAACTGGCCTTGAACCTTCGATCCTCCTGTCTCAGCTTCCTAGGTACTGAGATTACAGGCATGTACCACCAGGCCTGGCGCTGAGATAGAATTTGAGCACAGGATATCTCTAAAGCCTGGACTCTCAGCCACTTGGCTATGCTAATTAGGGAGCAGCAGACCAGAGAGCTTATGGGTAGGCTAGGGCTGTGGGGTTGGAGGAGCAGTTGAAGCATGAATGGGTACCCAGAGACAGCCCAATACCTACGCAGTCCAGCTTGCTCTTCTTCCACAAGTAGTAGGGGTCTGTGAGTTGCTTGAGGGAGTTCTTGAGGTTGACAGCAATCAGGGCTCCCAGCACAGCCTGGAGAGGCAGAACATTGCTCTATGTCACCTCAGGTACCCCTTCTTTCTACTCTTCCTTTATACTTGACTCTGGAGACTGGCAGGACAGAGCTAGAGTTCCAGAACATTTCCCTGGCAGAGCCCCCAAATCTCTCCACTCAATTTTAGGTTTGGAAAGTACAGCTGCTAGATCAATGGAATTCATCCTGCCTCCCTCTTTGTCCTTCCTCTTTCTTCCCATGCCTATGCCCTCCTAGCTACGCGATATGAGTGCCTGGCACTCGGAGGGTGTCAGACTCTGAGGCAAGGGGACTGGAGTTTGAGACTGGCCCTGCACTATGAGCTGTCTTAGCAGACAGATCATGTTGACTCTCTCAGCCTCAGTCTCCCTTTCCTGCGAAATGGGGGAAATGAGGTAGACAGGTTGTGATTGAGACAATAGTGGTACTTTGTAATCTGTGAAGTGCTACCCAACTCCTAGGGATTGTTCTTACTGGACCCTCTCTCTGCCCTCTGCTCTCCAGCTAGGCTCTTACCTTGGGGAGAGGGTACAGATAGGACCCCAGGACCAGCATGGTGATCATCACCACTAGAGACACGCACAGGCTTGCCACCTATTCAGAGAAAGAGTGGGGAGTAGGGGTCAGGTGTGGAAGTCTTGCTCTTGATTGATTTCCCATAGATGCCTTTGGTGGAGAGGTGACTAGGTCGGGAAGAGGAAGGCTGGGCAGAGCCAGCCTGGCCGGTGGGGCCTGGCCTTCTCTGGGACAGTCGATCTATTACCACCCCTACACCACTCCCCTAGTACAGGCCTCACCTGGGATTTTCCTCCAGCTCCATCCACAGCCAGCGTGACAGAGAGAGCACAGCAAATTACATGGATTTTAAAAAAGGAGCCAAAGAAATTGCTGCAGCCCAGGGCAATCATCTCCTGTGGGAACAGAATGTAGTCAGCTGTGCAAGCTGGGTCTTGGGCCTGTGCCTCGAGAGTGACCCTGCGGCTACAAGGTCACATACCACTAGTCAAGAGGAGGTCGGCTTCTTGGGGGTCCCCTGCTGTCTCACCTCAGCTTAAAGAGCCCCAAGATATCCTTTGCAGGCTCTGTTGGCCCATCCCGCCCAGCCCTGCCAAGGGTGGTCGAAGCTACCTGGTTAGAATCCACGTCATAGCCGTGCTTGTTGGCCAGGGTCCGGCCCATAGCCAGGTTGATGACATAGCCCACGATGGCCAAGGAGAAGGCTGTGCCTATCATGTCCTTCCACTGTGAAACCACAGGCAACACTGGAGTGGGGAACCTGCCGAGGAGCCAGAAAGGAAGCAGGGCCCAGGGGTGTGAGGGGAGGGAGTCCGTTATCAGCCCTTGGGACCAGTCAGGTCCCCACTGTGTGTGGGATCTTTGCATAACTTATCCCACAAAATCTGGCCCACTGTCACCCTGGAGGGCAGGTGTCATTGCTCCTGTTTCATAAAGGAGGAGGCAGAGGCTTAGAGGACCTAACTTTTCCAGGTCACAGGCTGCTGGTAAGGCCTTGTTCATGCTCAGATTCTGGACACTACACTCACTAGTGTACAGACTCACAGAGCCCCAGTGCTCTGAAGTCATCCCTCCCATGCCTTCTTAACTCTGCAGAGTGAGTTTTGACACTGTCCTGTTGGGGCCCAGCACCGTGCTTGGCACAGCATGGATGCTTGATGAATTTGGTTGATCCTAATAGCTTCCTTTCTGCATAGATAAGAAAAGCCAATGCATTAGAGCAAAGGACCATCAAGGGCTGGCCAGAGAGGCTCTGTTTAATAGCACTGGTTGCATGTGACTTACAGGGGAGTGTAGTGGTTACAATGCACTTTTCAAAAAACAGCCAGCATTGGCTTTTTGTGGCTCTTTTTGGTAATAAGTAATAGTAATAATTCACAAGTGGCCGGCGTTATACAGTTTCTAGTGCATGTGCATAGAGATCATCTCATCTCTGTCTGAGCCAAGGCTTGGGGGGGATGGGCTGGGAGGGGGGAGGCCTCTGGGCCACCAGGACTCACCCTTGTTGGATCTCTCCCACGATCTGCATGTGGTACTTTATGGGCATCTTATAGCTCCCAGAGATAGCTGTTGCCACCACCACCTGCAAACCCCCAAGTGAAGAATGGGGATTGGTTCTAAACTGGGGCCAGGACAGGGGGGGGGTCTCTCTTTTCTCTGGGGACCTCTAATCCCGCTCTCTTGTATCCTTTGGGCAAAGGTAGGGGAGAACCTGAGGAGCAGGGAGAGAGGAAGTGCCATGCACAGGAGCAGGAAGTGAATTTACATGTGACTTCCTGTCCCATCTGCTGCCAGGTGGAGGAGGTGGGTGAGGAGTGGGTGGGGGTTCCCCTGGGCCTGGCCATAGCTGGGTTCCTCTTCACATAGCCTCTCCACCTGGCCCCAGGCAAGGTCCTTACCACAATCATTTCTGTCGGGATGGGGAAGCGGATCTTGTGCATGTAGCGGACATTGAGCTCCTTCACCAGCACCAGGAAGGCAGCGCTGATGAGGGCGAAGATGAGCGAGGCGATGTTGGTGTGGGGGAGGTTTTTGCAAATGTCAATGAAGGTCTGGGGGAGAGAGCATCATGCTCACAGGCCCCCACCCTTTCTTGCCACACTACCCCATTCTTAGGTGCCCAACCCAGGGAAGAGATGCCATTAGTGCTAATGGAGGTGCAGGAAGACAGAAGGCAGATCCTGGCCACCCTCTTCCAAAGGACACATCAGGAGCTCATCCAGGATAGGAATACTTCCTATTTCTCTATAAGAGTTTCAACTTAAGGAGGAGGGATGGGGGAAGGACTTCCCAGGCAGGGAGGTGTAAAAGCACTGGAATGGGAATTGCTAGTCTATGCATCTCCTTTTCTGTGGGGATGTCTTCGAGGCCATGTCTTCGACCCCCACCCCCGCCCATGCTGGGAATGGAATCCCTCAGAATCCTCTCTGAACAGTGGCTCAGCCAGCTCTTGCTTGAGAACATCTCAGAATAATCAGCCCCACCACTTCCTAAAACAGTAACCTCTGCTCTGCAACCCCAATTGCAGGGCGCATCCCCAGACTCACAAAGACGATGGACCCTGGGCCTGCGTAGGAGGGGATGGTCAATCCGAAAATGTACTTGAGCACCGAGATCAGGATCTGCAGGCCCGCGGCTGTCATGAAGCCCCGGATGAAGGACTCGGAGAGGTAGATGGCCACAAAGCCAAATTGCATGAAGCCCAGGCCCATCTGAGAGGAAGAAAGGGGTGGTGAGAAAGACCAAGGTGGGTCAGTTGCTTCTGCAACTTGCCCAGTGCAAAGCCAGGCCTGGAACTCCATGCAGTGCCGGGATAGCAGTGGCTCTAGGGAAATGAGCCCTCTGTGACTTCGTCTTGTCCTTCTCTGTGCCCTGTGTCTGCCACCAAACCTTTGGTTCCTATAGGGCATGGGCCTTTGTCATCTCAATTTTCTTATCTGGAAAATAAACTTGGACCTCCCCAAGAGCTTCCTCTCTCAGTAAATGACACCATCACACACCTGGTTGCCCAACTGAAAACTTGGGAGTCATCCTCCCTCACCTCCCACATCCAATTCATCACTAGGCTCTGTTAGTGTCCATGGCAGAATGTTCCTTAGGTCCACCCCCATCTCCCTCTTCATGGCCACCACACTGGTCTAGGCTCCTGTCACTCCTGCTTGGGTCTCTGCCATCCCCCAGCAGGTCCCTGCCTTGATTCAAATCCACCTCTCAGGCAGCTGTTTTCTCTGCAGCCCCAGCAAGCCTAATACATTGCAATTGCACTAAAAGCCACTGCTTAGGGGACAGACCCGACTTCATTGTCTGGCCTGCTTACCTTTCTGCTCTATTCTCTGTCCCATTACCCCAGCTACATGAAACTCCTAGCTGATCCCTATTCAGACTACAACCTCTGGGGCTCACTGCTTTGGAGTGCGATTCCCTCTGCCTGGACCATCTTTCTGCATTTGTTCATGCCATTGAC
Source organism: Graphiurus murinus (assembly GCA_004027655.1). Taxonomy (NCBI): domain Eukaryota; kingdom Metazoa; phylum Chordata; class Mammalia; order Rodentia; family Gliridae; genus Graphiurus; species Graphiurus murinus. Next base: position 23,363 of record PVLC010011987.1, read on the forward strand.
TTCTACTCATCCTTTCAGACTGAGGTCACATGTCACCTCCTCTTTGAGGTCTTCCTTGACTCTTTCTTCTGTGTCCCTACAGCCTAGCTCTAGTTCTACCTCTGCTGCTTATCTCACTGCCCACACATTTATCTGTTGACATGGCTACTTCCTCTGCTTGGCTAGGAACAATTTGTGAACTGGGCCTCTTTTTTTTACTTATCTTTATATCCGCAGGGCTTAGCCCAGTTCCTGGCACAGCAAAACAAAAATCATTAAGTGAATGAATGAATGAATGAATGGTGCTCTCTGAGGCTGCTTCTTGTTCTTGCATTCTATCATGCTATTCTTCCTTTCCTAAAACCTAGAGGAACCCTTTGCTTTCCTTGGTAGAAGCTGTTTATGTTGTACACCTGTTGCTGTGGCTTGGGGCAGAGGAGGCTGGAGGGGCATGAGGGATGTTGGCAGGGGGTTGCATTTCTCCAAGGGTCAGTGAAGAAAGACTCCTCTTGGACAGTTTTTAAGCTCAGAACAGTTTTAACAGGTGCCATTGCTGGTCTTAGGTATGCTCCTGTTAGACATAGGTGAGAAGATGCTCTGAAATTTTAAGGTCCTTTTTGACTGTGGGATGGGGAAGAGGGAGGAGGTAGAGCCCTAAATCAGATTTAACATCACACTGGGGACTTTGGGGCAGGGGCAGGGCAACCTGATGCCCTCCTGAGGGGGACCCTGGCAGGGCTGGGGGGCTGCACCCCTCACCTGGATGACGGCAGTCAGGCAGGCGAGTGTCGCCGACACATGCAGCCTCTCCGCCTCCATGGCTGCCGTGTCCACGTAGCTCTCATTGGTGGTACTGTTGAAGACCCGGAATTTCGACTCTGGGGCCAGCTGCAGACAGATGTTACCCACCAGGATGCTGATAACGGCAAAGGTACCTGTAGTGTCCCACCCAGCCAGTAAAAATCAGAGGTTTGGAACACATCAGGGAAACCAGCAAGGGGCCCAGGAATGTGTCCCGACCCCCATGCCCCCACTCGCTTCTCCAGCACACAACTGCCGCTCACATCTAGCCACCACCTATGCTTCCCAATGTGCATTAATCTCACCTGTCAACACTATCTCGTGGGATATGTGAGGACACCAACTCAGAAGCACAAGAGAGCCTGAACCTGAACCAGCCCTGTGACCAGGATTCTCCATCTCACTTAGCAGAGAAACCCAAATGTCCCTGCAGTGGGCACTGGACAGTGATTTCTCACATCTGTTTAGCCTGTATGGCGAATGGTGTGTTTGTTCTGCCAAGGCCTCTTCTCCTTTTAGGAGGGACCTAGAACAGATAACACTGACCAAGCTCACAAGGGCGCAGTGACTTCTCCAAGGTCACCGAGGACCTGGGACTGACACAGTGACCTTCCCTTCAGGACCAACCAACACCAACTCTAGGAGAACATAGAGGGACCCGAAGCCCCTTCTCTCCACCACCAGTCCTTGAGGTCCAGGTCGTCCTGCCTGCCAGAAGGAGAGAGGCCTTACCTGGCACCATCTGGTGCACACCCCCCAGGAAGAAGTAGGTCAGGAGGGGGAAGAAGGAGGAGTAGAGGCCATTGACTGCAGGGAGGTTGGCCAGCAGAGCAAATGCCATGCCTGCAGGGGACAAAGAGATTGCAGGCTCAGGAGCGTGGTTGGCTCCTGGGGGTCACAGTGGGATGGGGTGGAGGTGGGGAGAAGAGTAAGAGAGGGCAGCAGCTTGAGCCTGGCTGAAGGGATCCCTCACCTTGTGGCACCTGGATGCATCCCCCACTGAGTCCACCCAGCAGGTCGGGGATGAGGTAGTCTTTGATCTTGTACTTGGGGAGCCAGGAGAGCACAGGGAACAGCCCAAACACCACAGTTTTGATTTTGGCTGAGGAGCACCTGCACAGGGAAAGGACAGGTTGGAGAGGGATGATACTATCCCACTCACTTCATTCCTTTGCTCACAGTCCACACTGGAGAGCTTGTCACACGCTCTACAAACTCAAAGGTGTAGACTTTATGGAGGCTTAGCCTTCTGAGGGGTCAGGTCCACCCCCGGCTCAGAGGGTCTTTTTTTCCAGGAAAGGCTTCTCTGAGCTCATATCTGAAGGAGCACAGGCCTGGGTGCCCTTGTCTGGGCTCCTGCAGCTCTGGGTGCATCCTGGAATATAATAACTTCCTTTTCACTTGTCTCTAGATGGCAAACCCTACCATGGCAAGAAGTCTGTCTTCCGTGTTCTTCCTTGTGCACCTCGAGTATCACAGAGGTGTGCTTGGTAAATATTTGTTGAATAAAAGAATGAATGAATAAGCGAATGGATGAGCTAGTATTGAAAATCAGTCTGGGCAGGGGCTGCCTGCTTCCCTTTTCCCCTGAGCTTCCCCCCAAAAGAAGGCTCAGTTGTCCCAGCGGGGTGCACCTCTGCTGACCTGCTGTCCCATACATGTGATGGCTCCAGTAGGAGCTCTTCCCTGATTAATGCGTTGGCAGAGGAAGGAAGAATGGGAGGGTCGTTTGTTGGCCAACATGAGGCAGGGAGAGTTCATCCCTTCTCTTTTTGTTGAAGACCTTGAGGTCCTTTCGTGGTAATTCAGGAGCGGCGGGAACAAGAGCTTACAAACTCAAAGGTGACAGCCGGTAGATTGATGACTGGAAGAAGGTGGGTGGCATTTGCTTTTCTTCCCCAGTTGAGGGAACTCAAACACTCAGGTCCCATCTGGTGACTCACTGGCCTCCTCTGATTAGACTTCCTTTCCTGCCCGGCACCAATTTCTGCTCTTTGCTGTTACTCAACAATAGTTTCCCTGACACTGGGTCCCCTGGATGTCACCCAAGACTGAAACCAACACAGACAATGCTTTGTGTCCTAGAAAGTCCAGGCAGTTTACTGTCCCAACTCTGTGGAATGGCATCGCCATCAGCCTCTGGCTGCCCAGTCTCCTCGGGGGCAGGTGCCTCTCCCATCCCTGGGATGTTGGAAAGGGACTGGATGTGATGAAGAGCTCCATGCATCTCTAAAGCCCTGTCCTAGGAGAGAGCCAGCTCTGCTGCAGCTCTCTAGGAGGTTCATTTGTGGCAGAGAGAACTGGACTCCTGCGTAGACAACTGGCTGGGGAAAGAATAACAACACATTCGAGGCTAGTACACGCTCAATCTTACTTGCAACTCTGCCATATGTTGGGAAAATCTGAAGTTTGAAAGAAGAGCTGGACACAGATGCCAAGCATCTATGTAGAGACCTCAGAAGCCAAGAGGGAAGTGGAGAGAGATTAGCTTTCTAGACATTCATTCATTCAACAAATATTTATCGCAGCACCTTCCGTGTGCCAGGCAATCTTTAAGGTTCTCATGCCAGCACCACCGGCATTGTTAGATCTCTGCCTCCCTTTATAGTTCTCATCATCCTTATATTTTAGGACAACAGCAGATCCCTTCATCCTTCCAACACAGAAGGAAGCCAAACTTAGACTCTCTGGGCACCAAGACTGGCCGAGGCCATCCCGGCTCCTGTCTGAGGAGCATGGCTGTGTATGGTGCCCTGACACTGGGCACTGATGGCCTTGACTGCAACTAGGCAGAGATGGAGCCTGCCCAAGAGGGGCAGGGTTGGGCTGGGGCTTTTAGTAAAAATTCAAGTGGGTGATTCCCCCGGCCTGAACCAGTTCCACCTGCATCTCCACTTCAGTCCCTGCCAATGACCTCAATCCAGGTAACTGAATCAGCTGTTTCCCCAGGGGAGCCAGCCCACAACCAGGCCTGAGTGAGGTCTGCCAGAAGTCTAGGGAGGGGGAGGGGAGGCCATGGCCCCAGGCTCCTGGGGTATGGGCACGCATTGCTGCCTGCAGCCCCTTCCTTTGAGGCCAAGTCTCACTGCCCACCACCATGGTGCAGGCATCTGAGAGTGGAAGGAGTCTGGAAGCTGGCAGGACCATACCTTGGAATTCAGGAGAGCCCAGGAATTTAGGGCTATCTTTAGGAATTCTGTGGCTCAGGTGGAAGAAGGAATATCCAGGAGGGAAAGAGGAGAAAGGGCATGGGACAGTGGTGGCTTAAGATGTTTTGGGGGGCACATGGACTAGGGGCTCTGATGCTCCTGGACCCTCCTTGTCGTAGCATGTCTATCTAAAGCTCCCTGGAGGACCCAAGAGGGACTTGAGTGGACTGAGACTATGACGAGACCTCATGCAGGGGCTCAGGCATGCCCTACAACCCTTCGGAAAATAGATGGTTCTTGTGCTTCTTCCCCTTCTTCTTTAAGGGGTGGTCTCAGGACAGATGGGCTCATAGGCTATCAAATTTAGCGTTCAGGACCTTCCCTCCCCAGGGCTTCTCTATACCCTGTCTTGGGGATCCTGGTGTAGGAGTCATGCCCTGGAGCAGGGAGGATTTTGGTCAGAAGCAGAGGAAAGAGGAGTCTGGGCTCTGAGCCACATTACCTGAAGGCATTGCGAAGTTTCTCTCCCACTGGGTATGTCCGGTCCTTCTTCTCAAACTCATCATCGAAGAGGGCGAGAGAGTACGTGGCTCTGTCTACCACGTAGCGGGGCCTGGGCTGGCTCATGTCTGGGGCATTTACAAGCTTTGGGAGAAGCAGAATAAGGGAGGCTGAGGGGGCATCCCTCCCCAGTGCCAGCCCGGGCCTTCTCTCTCAGGTCCTCATTGCAGCAGAGTTTTATTCTGGTCTTGCCCGCCCCCATCCAGCAAGGTGCCTCCCTTCCCTCTGTCAAGTCTTTCCGCCACACTCACTTCTTTTGGTGGCCTTCCTTCTCAGGCTCTGATGATGCACACACTCACCCTGGCTGTTTTGCTTGGCTTGGCCCAGCACGTGGCTGGCACTCCACACCTGTGACATCACCGTCACCCCCGCCGAACACCAGGCAAAGAGCAGGTGGGAGTACAAGGGCAGAAGTCCCAGCTAGATTCAACATATTGATCCTATGTCCCCCACCCTGGTGCCCCCACCAACCACTCTCCCTCCCCAGGCCTCAGTTTCCCTGGAATAAAGGCTCATACCATTCAGCCAGTCGACTTGGAACAAATAGGGAAAACAGCCTGCCTGGAGGCAGAGGGATGGCCGAGGTGACCTCAGGTGGACCCTTCTTGAATGAAACACCTGGGACTTCACCAACAGGTTTCCCCAGGAGCGACAATGGTGTGCTTGGGGAAATCGGGGTGGCCCCACTGCCGGCTGTCTCTCCTACAGCTTCCTGTGCCTAACCTTTCCCCCACCCTGTGTACTGCTGTCTCTCCTCCTTGTTCTTTGCGCAACCTCACTGACGTTCCAGGAGCTGAGCTGGGCAGAGCTAGGCGCTAGGGCCCTTGAGGCCCCGAGGAGTTCCCTGTGGGAACCTTTGCCCCTCCCTCTTCCAGCTTCTGGTCCCTTCTCCTGTCCCCTGCCCTGCCAGAGCTGGGCAAAGTTGAGGAAGGATGTCAGAGAAAGAAGGAGGGAGAGGGCAGCTTACAGGAAGGCTTATATTTGGGAAATGGGGAGGGTGGGGTGGCTATGGCCAGTTTAGCAAAAGATTTGAGATGGACTTGAACATGAGTAACCCCATGGTGTGGAGGGGAACTAGGGATGCCCCTAAACTTTCTAGAGGAGGGCCAGGAAGAGTGGGAAGGTTACCAGAGGGAAGGATGCTTTTCGCGGGAGAGGATGCTGGGAAGAGATGGAAAGACCACTCACTATGGGTCTGGAAACCTGATTCTAGTCCTGGCCTAATTGGAGTGGCAAAATCAGTGACACTGCCTCTGTGAACCTCAGGTTCCTCTCAGCAAAACGGGGGTAGCCTCCTTATTTCACAAGGTTGTTGTGAAGATCGAATGAGTTAGTGGCCAAGAAGGGGTTAAGTAAAATGTAAAGAATTATGCAAATGACATGAATTTCCTGTTATTAATGAGTTGAAGAAGGTTGGTGCATCCCATTCATTTGGTCTTGGGACTTGAGTTCCATGGGGAACTCCAGGTAAGGGCTGGATTCCTGGCAAACTCCCTTGGATAATCCCCAGGAGAAGGCTGGATGTGGGGGCAAACCTACCCACAGGGCTCCTGCCCAGCCCCTTGCCTGGCGCTTAGTGAGAACTCACCGAACACTTGCTGAGTGGATCAACAAATGGTTTGGAGGAGACATGGACAGAAGAGTAAGGGTGACAATGTGGCATGTGAGACATTTCAGTAGGAGAAATGCAGAGTGCCTTTGGGAAAGCAGCACAAATTTTAGAGCCAGAATGACTTTGATTCAAAGATCCAGCCTCTCCACCTGTAAATGGGGATAATAACAGTCCAGGCAGTTGCTATGAGGATTTAATGAGATCGTGTGTGTGAAGTGCTTGGCCTTTCCTAGGCACCCAGAAAGTGGTAATGACGGTGGTGACTATGATTAAGATGGGTGTGAGAGACTATGCACAGGCTTCCAGCTCCTCACCCCCCATGAGGCAGGGTGGCCTCACTCTTCCTCCTGCCCTCTGTGGGGTCTGCCAGGCTCTGGCTTTCCAGGTGGCTTGTGTGGTGGGCTCTTTGGGAGCAGTGAGGGGGAGTGTGACTTCCCAGAGGAATCCAGAGCTCCAGATCTGGCCTCAGAGAGAGACTTGTGGTTTGGGGAGTGTGTCCCATGCCACCAAACAGAACATTTGCCAAGAAATAGCCCCATATTTCAAGGCAAAATGAAACAGAAAAGGAGAGCCCTTTGGAAGAGGAGGTGATAGGAGATCTTGTTTCCATGCCAACCAGCAGGCGGTGGCTGCTGGAGCACCTGCCCAGATTACTTCCAAATCTAGTAGTACATTTGCAGGGTGGGACGCTATTACCATAGATCCTGTGGAACCCTACTCTCCCAGCCCCCCACCAGTTTCCCCATTTCCTTAGTGGTGCCTTTCTCCCTGTCACATGGTCCCTCCCCTGCCACTTGTCCCTGCCCTTTTCCTCCCCCTCAGTCTCCATATTCAGCTGTCTATCAGCCCGTGATATTTCCTTCCCTCTTTCTTTCTTTCTTTCTTTCTTTCTTTCTTTCTTTCTTTCTTTCTTTCTTTCTTTCTTTCCTTCCTTCCTTCCTTCCTTCCTTCCTTCCTTCCTTCCTTCCTTCCTTCTTTCCTTTTGCCTTGCAATTCTGCTCTGCTCTCCCCCATCCCCGGCTCAAGTCTACCTCACACCTGGATGGTTGTAGTAGCCTTCTAACTGATGTCCTGGTCCCCAGCCCGAGCCCCTTCAATTCAGCCTGTACCACCTGCTTGGAAACCTCCATCTTCCTCATTTCCAGAAGGATCCAGCTTGAACTCTTAATTTGGGCTTCTTCTTTTTTTTTCTTTTTCCATTCTCTGGCCTTGTTTTGTTGGATTGGGTAGATTTGTTGGCTGGGTCCCTCCCCACCATCGAGACAGTTCTGTTCAGCAACCCCAAACAGGCTGGGGTTTCTACTCACGCTTTCCTCCTTATCCCAGGTGTCCTGACTCATTTCTGCCTTTCTAGACCTGCCTGTCCTTGAGACTGGCTTAAGTTCCTCCTCCTCCTCCTCCTCACCTTCCTCTCTTTCATCTGACCACCCTGGCCTCAAGGCATCTCTCTTCTCAGATCTCCTCCACGGGCACCTCTCCAGTTGCTGTTGACCTTGGTCATTTCTGGCTGTCCTTCCAGGGAAGGGAGAGAGGAAAGGGGCGAGGGTGTGGAAATCCTTCATAGAGCCATGGGTAGGTGACTCAGGACTGCCTCTGCCCCTCTGGGCTGTCTTCCCTACAGCTGGGACAGATGCCAGGGAGTGTCCTCTGGCACAAGCCAACAGAGGGAAAAGCCCCCTTCTTTCCTGTATCACTACATCTGTCCCTTTCCCACACTCACTCCCTTCCAGAAACAGGGTGTTGCAGGGGGAGAAGGCTCCGGAGCTTTCACAATCCCTCTGTTTGGGCCTCTCAATATGGAGAACCCAGCAGCCAGCTGGGGTCAGGAGGTTTTGTCTAGAAGGGAATTGGAGGGCACATTGGCCCAACCCTCTCATGGTGTAGATGGAGACACCAAGACTTGGGAGAGACAGGGTGGGTCTGAGCCAGACCTTGACCCCACTCAAGTGCTCCTGTTGGAGGGGCTAGGCCTCCCAGGACAACACCAATCCCTGCTTTCTGGGGGGGGGGTGGGTTGTTCCCAGAGTGGTGTCCAGAGGATGAACCACTCTGGTGACCTTGCCACCTAGCTGGGGGACTTATGGGTTCCATTTCGCCTCTTGAGGGCTCTGGCCGTGGGTTCTGCCTCCCACTCTGGCCTCAGCTGCCCAAGACAATTTCAGAGTCATAATTCTGCAGGCTCAGGAGCTGCCCCAGGTCCTGGTGAAGGGGTGTCCTTACAGTATTTCCTAATTCCAAGAAGGGGAGTTGAGGTGGGGTAGGGGTTTAGCAGAGAGGTCACTTCATCTCCAGCCAATCTTCAGACCTTGGAGGGGAGAGATGGGGAAGGGTGGGGAAGACTGAGCCAGCATGGTGGGGAGGGCTCTGCCTCTCAGGGGTTCTCAGGGGGCTGTGGGATGCCAGGGGGCCCCAGAAGGGCACCTCAATATGCTGGGTTAGGGGTGGGAAGGTGAAAGAGGGAGCCAGAAAGGGAGAGAGGGACAGGGAACATGACAGACAATTTGATCCCTAGTTAAACACACAGCCCTGCCCAGTGATGTCAGCATCCTGAAAAAAAGAGTCCAGTGCTCTATTGCCTAGGTGTGTATCAACAAGCCCTGCCCCCACAGTGCAGCACCAGCCCCTCCACGCCTCCCATCCCCCACCGGACCAGGGAAAAATAGCAGGTGCCATGTGACAACACTGAAGAACAAAAAGGTGACCCCCCCCCCTCACTGTGTTGGAAAGGAAATGTGGTCTCAAAGAGCTGAGAGACTTAGAGGAGGGCTGGGGGGCTTCAGAGGGGTAGAGAGAGAGACAAGAGGTGCAGAGGGTGGGAGGTGCATGGGCAATTCCTATGCCCTGAGAGGGGAGTGGGGCTTGTTGGGGGGGGATCCAGGGGGTCTTCCGGAGCTGTGGGGACCCCCTACAACAAGCCTACTGAGACCTCCTCCCAATACTGTGGGCAGAGTACAGTCCCCATGTCAATGTGTTCTGACGACTGGAATAGCCTGACCACGGTGAGCATGCGGAAAGTTCTGTCTATTATTATTACCACTGTCACTGGTGGGTTCTTCCCGGCTCTGCTACCTGGGCATGTCACATTGCTTTTCTTGGCTTTCCTTTTCCCATCTGCCCCTACACCCCAGTCCCAGGTCCTTACCCCTCCATATGTCCCTAGAACTGGCTAGAGGAGAAGCAGAAACTCTTTTTAGAAGAGGGCAGGGCACCTGGGGAGCAGGGGGTGGAAGCCTGTCTGTGGGCTCTGGTCAGGTCTGGAGGTGACTGAAGACTGTCATTGTAGCCCAGACTGACTTCCACCCTCAGCCCTGCCTGGGTGTGCATGGGGGGGGCAGCTGATGTACCTGGCACAGGTACGGCAGCAGCCCTGGCTTGGCGAACCTGCCCTGGTGTCCTTATCACCGGTCCCTACCTGGCGGGTCGTTGTGTTCTGGGGAAAGGAAAGGTCACTTTGAGGTTTCCCCTTTCCTCTAGCTGTTGTTCTCACCCAGTCTTGTCTGAGGCAGGAGTCTCAGGAGAAGGGCAGCCTCTCTCTGGCAAAGGTGGGGGTGTGAGCTGGGGAAGGGACAAGAGCGAGTGCTGCTGAAGGCTGAGGAGGGAGGCTGTGGAGACCTATGCACCCTGAGGCATTTAAAGAAATACTCCTTGATTTCTTACCCCCCCCCCCCCCATTTCTTGGGCAAATCTGTCCCCTCCTCACTGCAACCTCATTTCCTCTTCAGTGATGTGACTGGAGAATGAGATGCCCACTCTCTGCTTGTCCTGGGACTATATCCTGTGCAGGGGAGGGACTCACCGCTACAACCCCCAGATCTCCACTCTGCATCTCCAATCTGCTCTCCTTCCTTCTCCTCCCTCCTTGCTGGGGATAGGTGGACAGGTGCTGGGTTGAGGAAATGAATTCCAGCAAAAGGAATAGAGGCTAGACATTGAGAAGTACTTCCCCACAGTGAAAACTAAGGAAGGTCGTGGGATCCCCGGAGCAGACATTTGAGGTTAGACACGAAGTCTCCAAGGACACGAGGGTGAGTCTCACTCAGAAGCAGGGGCCAGGACCAGGAGAACTGTAAGGTCCAAGGGTCCAGGCCAAAGCTGAGAGTGGCACTGGGTGAAGGCCAGCTCCCCTCGTGCGTGGAGGTGGGTCTGCAGCGTCAGCTTCTGTCTTCCAGGCGGTGACCACCTCACCAGCTCGGTTATTGTTAAGCGGGTCCCCCATTCCCTCATTATTTTGTATAGTTTAACACACACACACACACACACACACACACACACACACACACACACGCACGTGTCAATTATGTGCCAATCTCCTGGAAGACTGGGTATTAAGAGTGCAAAAGTGTTCATCTCTGCCCCCCGGAATTCATACAAATGAGCCTTAGAACAGTTGACTGAGCCTGGAAGTGCCCAGGAAGCTGTCCTGTGTCTGCTGGTCTCTTGTCTTGAGTGGCAGGGCCAAGGTTTTGGAGAAAGTGTGTGGGGGATTGGGTGGCTCTGGAGTGGAGATGGCTAGGCGTATCCCTCTCTCATTCTCCTTATGTGGGGAGCTGTGTCACTCCAAGGGGCACAGCATTAAAGCCAGTCTTCCTTCTGGTGCTCAGACCCAATGGAGCCAAGTATAAGTGGGGAATTGGGACTGGAATAACCAGAGACTTGCTTGGCCTAGGCTGAGGATCCTCTGGACTGACTTCTAGGAATGGAGGCACTGCCTGGGGGTGGCTTGGGACCCTTCTGCTCTGCAGGATGAGGAGATAGAAATCTAGGAGCCCATGGAGCTGGCCCTTCATCCACTGGCCTGACTTTTCTGTCTGGAAGCACTGGTCTGGGCGCCAGGTCCCTAGGCCATGCTCCTGCATGCCTGCCGGCCTGATGGAACTGGTTCCTCACCCATCCTCTCCCACCACTTGGTCTCCTACCCTCCCACCTCTTCCAACTTCACAGGATTAATGAAGACAAACAAACAGGATTCCATGCAGCCTGTGCTAAGTGTCCCTGAGCTGGTGGAGGAAAGAATGGGTGAAGGAGGACGTCTGGGGGCAGGGGAGCGGGGACGGCCGCAGAGCAGGCGGGTGAGCCAAGCATTAAGAGCTCTCTGCTTCTGAGACGTGAAAAGAATGGGGAGGCACAGCCAGCAGCTTCCAGGCTGCCCCCTGCGGAAGGACATGGTTCTCCCTTCCCTGGAAGGCCTTTCGAAGGAGGTGACTGTTTCGCCTCCTCTGTCTGGGTGTCTGGAGGACCTTCTCCACCACTGCTTCCTTCCTCTGCACTCCCTCAGCTGAAGGCCTTACATGGAAGTGGGGACCCAGTGGGCTCCCGGGAGGGCTGCTCTTAGACTCGGGGGCCATGGTGTCCATCTACTTGTGCCGCTCACCCCGTGACCAGTCAGTTCCTGTCATCCTCCTCTCAGGACCCCTGGTGCCCGCCCTCTTCCAGGGATGACCCCAGCCCAGCGGGGTGGGCTGGGTGGGGTTGGGCTTACCGGTGGGTGAGTAGAGCCGGCTGGGCAGGGCTGCAGGTGTGTCTGGGCAGCGGGCAGCTGAAAGGTGTTCGTGAGGTGTGTGAAAGGGCTCTGCTCAAATAATCCAGGGAGGCGTTTATAAATAACTTCACCTCAGGGCCACGGGGTGAGCCCCGGCTTCTGATTGGCTCCGAGGGGAAGTGGTTTTGAACACTACACCATAGCTAAGCCTGAGGAGATAGGAAAAGGAGATAAGGGGGAAAGGTCCCAAATGAACAGCCCTTTTTTTGTTTTACCGGGGAGCAGGGCTGTTTGATGGGAGCTTGGCACTTCCTAAATCCACCCCGAAGACAATAGGTCACATTCAACGGGGCCCCTTGTCCCGAAGGCTCCCCCAAGGCGGCCAGCCGAGGAGGAGCACGAGGCAGATTCCTCTCTGAGCTTGCTGTCCTGCTGCGTATGGGCTGGGGGTCAAGCCAAATAGCCTCTTGGACAATGGGAACCATTGAGGCCACCGGAGGGGAGGGGCTCTGGGACTGCTTGCTTTGAAGGCTGGAGATCTGGGGGTGGGGGACAGTGAACCTCTGAACACCCCTACAGAAGGGGATGAGCCATGCATGTCTGGGAGGCCCTGGGAACCCTTGCGGGGTTCGGGTCCATGATGGAGACCGTTTCCAGTTCTACCTCTGACCTTAAGTCACTTGGGAGCTCTTTGCCTTGGTTTCTCCATCAGGGCAATGGGGAAGGTATCCCTGACCCTGTGACTTCCTAGGTATCGCGCAGAGAGAACATGAGGGTTTGGGATCTGGTAAAAGAGCTCAAGAAACTGGACCTACAACAAATACATTAAAAATGTCCTGAAGGCTAGAAAACCCAGGAATTGCTCTCTGTCTGGGCTATGGCACAGCTCAGGCTGCTACCTGCCTTTGGGACCAGAGGTGCTCACCTCATGCCCCCTAAGTACAACGGAAGAACCTCAGACAGTGCTTCTGGACGAGGAGATGGGAGGGGATGGGGGAGTTTATGACATCTCCTGGGAAGGAGAGTCCCTACCCAATGCCGGGTGCCCTTTCTTCGAGACACTGGGGATGAACTGTCCTCGTCCTGAATTGTCTTTCCCTCTCTCTAGAAGGAAACAGGGGCTCAGAAGTCTAAGGGAATTAGTACAGGGTCATTTCAGTTAGGCACTGCTGGAACTTGGGGCAAAAATCCCCCTGAGAAGGCAAAATGAGTTAGCTTCAAGTACATAATAGGGACTCGACAAATATTTGATGAATGAAAGAAAGAATGAATTGCCTGCAAGCCCAACCCAAGGGATAGTTCATAGATGCATTGCTTGTGGGGACCAGAGAAACACCCAAGGTCACTCAGGGTTGTTAGGGTGTAGCCAGACAACTGGCCCAAGACAGCCAGAATGCAAGCCCTGCCATCTAGCTGAGGGGAGTACATGTGTGTGGACACTGCCTCTGGGAGCCCTTCTTGGGCTCCTGCATGGACTTAGCATTCATTCTGGTGGTCTTTTCTCCCTCATCTTTATATCGCTCATCACACACAACCAGTGGTAATCATGTGCACAATGGTGAGTCTTTCTCCAAAAACTGTGTGCTCCATGGGGAGGGCGGGCAGGCAGTGCCTGGCTGGCTCACTTTTGGATCCCTATCACCTAGCCCAGTGACTGGCACCTACCAGACATTCAATATTGGCTTGTGGAATGGGTGGACAATTTCATGTTGGAGAATATTGAGAGCAAGCGTTTGCCCGGGGGTCTCCAGCACTGTCCAGTGTTGTGGGTAGCTTGACCTTCTCTACACTTTGATCAGGAAATTCCTAGAAAGCAGATGAGTCATCTGGCTTCTGCTACAGCTCAGTGGCAATGGCCATCAAGATCAAATAGCTAAGAACTAAGTCCCTTTGGGGAGACACCATGCCCACCAGGGAATCTTCAGGTTGTACATACTTCCGGACAGAGAATGAACTGCCTAGCAGACTGGAGGATCTGGGCTATCTGCAGATACACTTTTCTTTTAAATGATCCATGGATATTCTGGGCTACCAGAATAATCTAGTGTGAATTTTACTAATGCGAGTTAGCCTCCCCTGAGTCTGATCTACTTCACATAATAACACTGGTTTTTCTACAGGTTGTCTGGTTTGACTCCCATGCCAACAATGTGATGTAGGCATACCACTCTCATGTTTTCTGGATGAGTAAACTGAGGTTGACTGATGTGAAATAACTTGCCAAAGGTCACCAAGATCTGGCTGGGAGAGAGAGAATTCTAAATTGGATATAATGGCTTCAAATCTTCTGTCCATTATATTACTTTAATCTTTGAACCCATGAAGCTAAGGATGAGGCCCCATCCAGCACCCTACCTTTTGGGCACTTTCAGTAGTCTGCACATAGGTGGCTAGGACCTCCAGAGTACGTCTGGGACTTAGAGACTTGTCAGCTCTCCTCAACCCCCTTATGTCTCAGCAAAATTCCAGGCAGACAGGCCTTAACATAACAGGGGCAGGAAGGAGGAGCCCGAAGGTCCCCTTGAAGTCACCAAGGGGGATAGACAGGGATCTCAGAATCCGGGGATGAGTCACGGTAGGAGTCCCAGGAGGGAGGAAACCAGGCCCGAGGTTGGGGAAGCGGAGGACTGGAGGGAGAGCAACCCCAATGGCTAAAAAGGGTATCTTGGGCAGAATTAACTGAGGGACAGCATTAGGCCTGGTGGAGGGACACACAAAGATATGGCAAAACACATATAGATGGCAGAAATAGAAACACAGGAAAAAGAGATAAGGAACAAAGAGAGGAGGGCAAAGCCACATTAACATCCAAAGCAGCTCAGTCTTAGGTGTTGTAAATCTTCTGTCTGCATGATGAAAGCAGGTGAACATGAGCTCCATACCTCTCTCTGGAACAGTGTGGGTTCTTGTTAGAAGCAGCCTACTTTATCCCCTGCCCCAGGGTTTAAAGTTGTATTCATTCATTCATTTGTTCAAATCCCCAGTACTTGGGAGGCTGAGACAAGGAGGATTGCAGGTTTGAGGCCAGCCTCAGCAATTTAGCCAGGGCCTTTTCAACTTTGTGAGAACCTGTTTCAAAACAAAAAATAAAATAGGGTGGGGGAGTAGCTTAGAGGTAGAATGCCCCTGTTTTCAATCCCTAGCACCATAAAAAACAAACAAAAATAATTCTACTGATTGCCAGGATCCAGTCCTTGGGATATTGAGATAAATAAGACAAAGTTTCTGTCCTGAAATGATCTGTCTGGTGGGGAAGATAGGGAGGTGGTGAGACCAATGTCCTATGGGAATACAGGGTGCTCTGAGAGGTGGGGGAGAGGCACCCAGCTTAGCCCCAAGGGGAGGGGAGGGGGATCAGAGAAGACTTCCTGCTGGAGGAGACACAGAGGGCCTGCCACACTGAAGCTTGGCTATCCGGGGGCCCACTCCCAGGAGGAAGTAAGGTGTGGGCTGCTCCTGCATGCACTACTTCAAGAAGGACTTTGCAGCTTGTCCTCAAGCCCTCTCTGACTTCTGAATCCATCAAAGGTTCTCTGCTTTAATCCCATCCCCAGTTCCTCTCTGACCCAGAGCCTGGTTTGAGGGCTTTTCTGAATTACGTAGATAAAGTAAAGCTCCAGTATTGACACACCTCTCCTGATATCCCTCACCTTTGAGCTGGTCCAGCTAAGGAACGGTTTTTCAGATGAGCACACTGAGGCTAGACCTGCAAGAAGGACACTAATTCTGTCACTGCCATCCATCCTTGGGCCTCTGGCCTTATCGGCACCTGCTGTCTTCCTGCATGAGTGCCCTGTGGGGCCTGTGCCAAGGGTGTGGGTTGGATCATGTTTTGGGCAGAGCAGCTCAGTGACTTGAGCAAATACCTCAAGGCTGAAGACAAAAAAGTCTTCCCCATCTGCCCTGTGGTTGTGGGATCTGACCTGGCCCTGAGGCTGCAGCACTCCCCACGGAGAGGTAAGTCCTCACCCTTCTCCCCAGGGAAGCCAGGGGCTCAGCACTCCAGCTGTGGGCACCTCATGCTGGCCAGGAGATAGTGGCGGGCAAGGTGAGAGGTCGATGCCAAACAGAGCTCAGTGTTTCCACACAGCGAACCTGAGCTCCTACTATGAACCTGGCACGTGTACAGGGGGTACACGACCCCGTGAGACCAGTCCTGGGGAAGTCAAGTCCCTGCCCCAGACAGGGGCAGGCAGAGGGAGGCTTGCAGAATAAACAAGACAGAACAAGGGGTCAGTGGGCTGGAAGGAAGCTCAGCATGGCCTCTGAGATGTGGAGGGTCTGGCCAGGGCCTGTCTGGAGAGTCAGGTCAGAGTCGGTCATGGTCCCTCCACATCTGAGGCCAGGGGGAAGCAAGTGTCACAGCCATACAGTGCAGATATGAGGAGGGGCCTCCGGGTCCATCTCATTTACAGATTAGAAACCTGAGGTCCCCAAAAGGGCCAGGACCTGCTCAAGGTCATTGAGAGAGGCAGGCCAGAAGCTGCGGGACAGCTCAGTTTGACGCCCCCAGGTCCCCAACCTCTCCTTCTCCCCTGCCCTGGAGCACAAACCAGGCTCCCCCTCCACCAGGGTTAAGGGGTCCCTGGGGGATCCTCCCATTCCCTGCTCAGCCTCACTCAGTGGGGTTTGCTCTCTGAGGTGGGCGCATATGGGCTGTGGCTGCAGAGGGACTGCTGGGCTTGGCAGAGCTGCCGCTGGCTTCACCAGGGGTGAGGGGACAGGAGGGAGGGCCCACTGCAGTGTTGGCCTGGGAGCCCAGGGAGATGCAGCTCCTAGGTTGCCTGTCCTTCAGCTTCTAGAAAGAGGAGCAGGTTCTGCTCAGAACCAGAAACTGGTGGCCTGGGTGAGGGTGTTGCAGGCAGTTCCTGCAGCCCTGGGTGTGTTGGGGGCAGGGCTGAGAACAGTGGGGAGGGGGAGCCTGCGGTTAGTGCTGACTGACAGGCCTCCTGGCTGCAACACTGAAGTTGAGGCCTTGAGCCAAGCATGCTTTAGCAGGGTACAGGGGCTGCTTCAAAGGGTGGGGTGCAGGCAGCCTAAACCTCCTACTCAGGAGGACTGAGATAGCTAGAGAGGCATTTATTCTTGGGCTCCAAGGACTCACCCTATCTCCAGAATCTGTCTTGGGCACCAAGGTCAAAAGACAATGTTTGTGACTTTGCGACAGTCGTAAGAAAATGATACACCCCTACCTTTCCCTTCCTCTTCTGCATTCTCCTGGGCAAAAGTCCAAAATCAGAAGGTACCTATCACCCATTGCCCGGTCCAGTCCACTGAGTCCTCCTCCCCAGTAAGCCTGAACCCAAGGACCTCTGTTCTGGGAGCTAACAGGACAGGGTGCTCTTGAGGCCCACTCCAGCCGGCAGGGAGGAGTTTCAGGTCTCCCAGGGTGGTTTGGTCTCCCCAGCAGCTCCTCAAGGCCAGGGACTGTGCAGAGGCATTTGAGAGGGATCCAGAAGTACTGGGAAGGATGAAGACTTCAGGCTCACATCCTGACCCTGGGGTTTGCTAGTTTATGTGACCTCAGGCAAGGTATTAGTCCCTTTGAGGCTCAGTTTCTTCAACTGTGAAAGGGAACACATGGCCAAAAAGGAGGTGAATTTCTCTCTTTTTGCATAAACAGCTGGGCCATGGATGGCCACATACTATATGGCCATTCATCTATCTCCGTCACCCTTCTGATTCCCCTCTGCATTCAGCCCTCAGCCACGCCCCAGCTGGGTGACACTCTTTCTTACCCTGCACAGTGCATGGTTCTTACCCTAGCTCCTTTGCCTCAGGGAGCAGGAATGTCCCTCAACCTCCCACTGAGGCCTTCCCTTACTATCTCCCAGAGATGCCGCCGGGTGGCAGAATGCGCTCAGAAAGGCTCTTCTCCAGAGACACTCTAGCAGAGCTGACCATCACAGCATGGCGTGTGCCTGAGCCCTGGACCCTCTGCCTGTTCTTTGGGAAGGTGCCAAGTGGAGAGGGTGTGAGTGTGCATGTGTTCTCATGCGTGTGTGTGTGTGTTTGCATCTGTGGTGTGGGTATTGACCAAGAACAAGGATGCTTATCTAAAGGGGAGGGGACCTGGGCACGTAGTACACCTTTCTTCTCTCTCTCTTCTTGCCTCCACACGTCCCTCATGACCTAAGCTCCTCTGTCTAGCCCTGGGTGCAGCTGACTATCTGAGGCACCTAGATAGCCAGCACTGCCCTGTAGATCTCTGGACCTTTGGTGTCTGGAAGGAACCAGACTCTTGAGGGCCAGACCCATACTAGATGTGGACAGCATTTGTGAGAACAGTCTCATAGCTGTGGCTGCCCCAGCTCACACTGGAGAGATGGGAGTGTGGAGGGGACACCTCTGTCCTGAGTTTTTCCAGTGTCTGTGTTTGAGGGGGCAGGTCCAGAAATTTATCAATACCCTGCAGCAAAGGGAATCCTCATACTGCTGGGTTTTTATTCTTCAAGCTTCTGAGGTCAGAACCCTTAGCATGCTGACTCTCTCCTCTCTCTGTCCTTTCAGGCCTCTGCAGAATCACCCATGAGGGCTAAGATAGAGGAAGCAGCCTTAGCAAGGACAGTTTTTGTTGTTGTTGTTGTTTGTTTTTTGTGGTACTAGGGATTGAACCCAGGGGCATTTTATGAGCTATATCCCCAACCCTATTTTTTCTTTATTTTGAAACAGGGTCTCACTAAGTTGCAGAGGGCCTCACTAAATAGCTGAGACTGGCCATGAACCTGCCATCCTCCTGTCTCAGCCTCCCAAGTACTGGGATTACAAGCATGTGCCACCATGCCCTGCTCAAGGACAGGTTTTCAGCCCTAGAAAAGGGGGAGGTCCATTCTGGGCAGGGGCCTAGGACCAAGCCAGGGTGTTTGCCTGGGACACGCTCAGAGCTTCTGGCCTGGTCAACCTGGCCAGCCTAAACTCCATTCTCTCTCCGGGAGTGAGAGAGGGGTGAGATGTGTGTGGAGTTACTGAGCAAGGTGATCCCAGCATGAGGGTGTAGAAGGGAGCTTCTCCCTGCCCTTTGGCACAACGGGCCGGGCCTTGGTGAGCAGGACAAAGACTGGTTGTCACGCCGGGGTTTCCAAGGCTCCAGAAGCGTCTTTACTGTCAGGGTGCAGGAACAGGCTGCAGCGTGAGTGGGTGCTGGAGTCTTCCCAGAGCCCTTGGTCAGCCGGGGCTAATTCCTGTCAGCTCTCCAGGGCTGCGCTCCAGCCCGGGATGCTCACAGAGCCTCATTGTTTCCCAGGAGCCTCTTAAGCATTTAACTTGTCTCGTCTCACTGGTACATTCGTTGGCTGCGATTCCTGCTGAAGACATCTTCAGGGAGCAGGCAGGGCGCCAGCCTCGTGGGCAAGACCCAGACTGCTCCACTGAGCAGGGACCTGTGCAGCAGCGGGACCTCGTGTCAGCCTGGGATGTGACTGTGTGCCAAGGGCCAAGCAAGAACTCCTAGGAAGTCCTGACACCACCTCTGGTCCTGGCCAGGAGGCTGCTGAGAGCAGACTGTGCAATGAGAGCATCCTGAGCTTGGCTCTGGCTGCCCCAGGAGCCAGCTGTGTGATTGATTATGGGCAAGTTTTTGAGTGTCTCTGAGCTCTTAGTTTCTTCATCTGCAAAATTGTGGGCCATAACAGCACCTAACTCAGAGGGGTGTCTTGGGAAGATTAAACAAGGTAATACCTCAAAAACCTTGGCTCAAAGCCTGACACTTCCTCCACCCCAGAAAGCCCAGCCCGCCAACACTGTCCTTTGCTTTATTTGCTCTCCCCATCCAGCCAGGAAGGTTCTCCTTTCTCTTCTCAGTTTCCCAAGCCCTTTGGCTCAAGCTACACCTCTATGAGACCTGCCTGCTTGCTCTGGTGGTTCCCAGCCCTAATAACACTCTCAGAGGGAACTTCAGCTAACTCTTGACCATGTACTGTCAGGGATTTAGCTAATGGTTTGCAAGGGCCTTCACTCCAAGTGCACAGGAGTTGGGCACTTTGCTTCTTTCGTCTCCTTCAGGGACCAAAACATACTAAGCATTCTGGTACAGGTGCTTACTACTGGCTGATGGTGCCCAACCTGGATCCTGGCCCAGAGTAATTAGAAGAACCATTATTTATTGTGGTCCCAGCTATACTCTTTGGAGGTCCAAGTGTTGCAAAGGGAGCTTCTGTGGCAGCACACCTCACTCTCTGGTGAGCTCATATTCTTGTGACTTAGCCACATCTTGCTGGCTTGTGCCCCCTCCCTCTGGCTCAGGGCTGCAGTCTGCCATGGCGAGGCATAGGAGTCTCCAGGGAATCTTTGGATAGGTTTTTCTGCTCCAAACTCATTCTTCCTATCTATTGTCCAAGAGTCATGGAGAGAGGGTCTCTCCTGAGAATTCTGCCCTCCTGCTCTGGTGCTATGTCCCAGAGGACCAAGCCTTGAGGTTCCAACGTCTCAGGGCACACGATCACCAGCAGCTCTGTCATGTGTCACAGAAGCATGGGTGGTGGCGTCTCTCCAATCCATGTCACTTTGTGTTGTCCCAACCCTGATGGTGCTGTAGTGTGGTCTGTCAGCTACTACCATCAGCATTAGCATTATGGTGGACACATGGCCAAGCCAGGTTCTACTTCCCAACGTTCATTACAATGAGGTGTGGCATTGACAGCGCCCTCACCTAGCAATGGAGAACCTGAGGTAGCTGCTTCGGGTCTGGGCTGAGGATGTGGGTGTGCCTCCCCCATTCCCTTCTCTCTTTTTGACAGTGATCCAGCTTCCATCAAGCACAATGACGATGGAAAACAGCATCTGGAAGGAACCTGGGCCCATGAATGACCTCACGAAGCCGAGGTCACCATCACCCTGGACTTACTCCCTCAAAGAGAGAAAAACTCCTATGGTCTATAATCCACTCTATTGAGGTTTTCTTTGTAACAGGAGTTTAATCGTTAACACACAGTTGGGCCCAAGTGAGACCCTGGAGAGAACAGTTACTTCTGCTTCTGCTTGGAGTCCTACATCCCCTCTCTAAGGGCTGGATGGAACCCAGGGCCTAGCCGGAGAGAGACACCATAGAGGTCCACCTCCTGGGTTCTCCTCTGCTCCAGGCCACGAGGACTCTTGCTTTCTAGTAAGTAGATGTGCAGAGGGCCTTCTGCAGTCTTTGGAAAAGAATCTGCTTTATACAGAGTCAGACTTTTTTTCTTTTTCTTTTTCTGTAATCACCAAATAATACGTCCTCAAATCTAAAGTTCATTAAGACCAGGGAAGCCTGTCACAAGGTCATGGTCAACACCCTAGTGTGCCCATTCTATTTGTCCTTAATCAGCTAAAGGTCAGACAGGGCTGGGCCAGAGACACCTTGAGGTGTGCAAAGTTTTTCAGCCCTTGGCTTCCTGTTTCTGCTACTTATGTCCCTCTGGAGCCTTAGCCACCCCTCCTGGGTATTCGCCCAACTCCAGGGCTTAGGACTCAGGCTTCTTCACACCTCCCCCACCTCCCTGACAAAACCAGAAGGATTGGATAAGGAGCCATTTACACTAGATAACTGATAGTCCGGTTACACTGTAACTGGACCGCCTTTCACCTTCTGTTGTTGCAACTGCTGTTGCCTCTAAGGGTAGTGACTTGTTCTGCTTTTATCTCTGAGTGGGGCCTGATAGGCTGCAACCCTGGGCCTCTGACTTGCACTGAGGCCCCTAAGGACAGGGAGCAGCAACACAGCCTCACAGAGGCCCAAAGGCACAACTTATGGACCCAGTGGGCTCAGCATTTCTTTAAAGACATGTCATAGTTGTGTGTGTGTGTGTGTGTGTGTGTGTGTGTGTGTGTGTGTGTGTGTGTTACTGGGGATAGATCCCAGGGGCATTCTACCTCCGAGTAACTTTAGTGTTTCAAAATAGAAAATCAAATAGGTGTGGGGGTGTAGCTCAGTGGTAGCATGCCCCTGGGTTCAATCCCCAGTATACACACACATGAACAAACAAACACCATGATGCTATACACATACTGTCCTGGCCTACTGAGGAGACCGGCCTGTTCCTATGTCCTTCCTCTACGTCCTTCCCAGAGGGGAGGTGGTCACTACCTAGAACTAACATATTATACTAATAAAGTAAATCAGTAACCAAATAAACAGATGCAGACATACACATATGGGAAGATCAAAGGCAGCTACCAAAAGACCCCAAATAACAAGAATTCAGCAAGGGGAGAGGAGAGGTGCAGCAGTTTCAGGAAGAAGGGCACAGAAAGGTAAGTCCGAGAGGCTCCGGCTCCACACCCACCGGTTCATCTGTCTCAGGAGAGCACCTCCTCCCCTGCTGATCTGTGAGTAAGTGCCAGGCTCTAGGGCGTGTTTCCCTTGGCTTGGGGTTCTCCCACCCGCCAGAGCGTGCCTCTGGTTGAGAGGCATTTTAGGCATTGTTGGGAAATGGGGTCCAAGGGACCCAGAAAACTGCTCTTAGTTCATTCTGCTGGTCCTTCAGGGAAACCCAGGTTGGTCCTTTTTTTTTTTTTTCAGTACTGGGGATTGAACCCAGAGGCATTCTACCTCCAAGCTACAGTCCCAGCCCTATTTTTTTTTTTTAATTCTTTATTTTTTGAAACAGGGTCTCACTAAGTTGCGGAGG
>PVLC010011988.1:0-16270 GCA_004027655.1 Graphiurus murinus
CCTCCAAAACAGCAGTCTAGCATTTGGCAGCAGATTCTCACCATTTGCAACAGGAGTTTATTTTCTCTCAAGACTTTCGGAGTCTGAGACTGGAATAGGAGCTGGTGCCATGGGTAGTGGTGTGGCAATCACTTTATTATCAAAATGCCTACACATACAGATGTGTCATTCAAGATCACAGTGCAGTCCTGCCTGGACATTTGGCTAACAGCAGTCCTCCTGCAGCTGGAGCCCGGTCTGGGCCTCATTCAGCAGGTGAGCCATTCACACAGTTCACTCACTTGTTTTAGGTCTAGTTAGTGTGATATTTGCTTCTCTGACAGATAATCCAAGGCAGGGAAACCTTGGAATAAATATTTATTAATGCCTTAGTACAAAGGCACTCATTATAAAAATTCAAGTACCCTTCACATCTGCAGTGGAGAAAATTAAAGTCCTTTATAATGACCTGCCCACCCCACAGCAGAAATCTCAATTGTTAGCAGTTTGGTGAAGGAGCCTCCATCTCAGTTTTTTCCATCAGTCTTCATGCTGCCTCTCAAAATGTGATGCATGAAATGCTAATTGGGATACATGGAGATGATTTTATGTGGTGGACGGATGAACTTTTTAATTTTTTTTGGTGCTAGGGCAGTTCTACTACTTTGTGATTTGCTAGTTTACATCCTTTGCCCATTTTGCTTTTAGGTAGTTTTCTTTTAGATCTCTAAGTAGAGTTTACAATTTTCTTCATAAAACTCCAGTTCGTTTATTGTTATGCTTAGTCCCAATGAGCCCCTTTAATTGTTCCTACATACACTGTAGATTATTATAATCTTGGTAAAATTAGAGAAGGCATCAATAAAAGTAGATGGTACTCACTAGATGAATTTATCTTGATGTTTTTATCATCTTTCCCTGAATGGGTTCTAGGAATTTCTGTATTTTTTGAAGTCTAAAATCAAGATTTTTACTAATGTACTAGAAGGTACAGGTCTCTGGAGCTGCTCTACCCAAACCTTAGTCACCAGAGACCACTGAATAAACTAAAGCATCAAGCAAAAAAAAAAAAAATAATCCTACTATATTAATTAATAAGTACCAATACATAAAAGTAAGATATAAATGTAAACTAACATTTTAAGCATGTACTATTATCTACACACTGTGCTAAATATGAAGGATATAAAGGAGGTGACTAAGAAGTGTCTCTACTTACTTTCTTTTTCTTTTCTTTTATTTATTTTATTGTGCTAAGGATTGAATCCAGGGGCATTCTATAGTTACACTCTGAGTCATATTTTATTTTGCATTTTTTTTTTTTTTGGTACTGGAGATTGAACTCAGGGGCATTCTACCTCCGAGCTATACCCCTAGCCCTATTTTTTATTCTTTATTTTGAAACCGGGTCTCGCTAAGTTATGGAGTGCCTCACTAGATAGCTGAGGCTGGCCTCGAACCCGGATCCTCCGGTCGGTCTCAGCCTCCCGAATGCTGGGATTACAAGCGTGCGCCACCACGCCCGGCTCTTATTTTGCATTTTGAAACAGGGTCTCATTAAGTTGTGGAGGGCCTTGCTAAGTTGCTGAGGCTGTCCTTGAACCTGCAATTCTCCTGTCTCAGCCTCATAAGTATTGGAATTACAAGCGTGCACTACCACGCCCAGCTAGTGGCTCTACTTTCAAAGAGCTAACACTCCAGGAGGAAGAGACACACATTCATACAGCTGTATTAGCATTTTCACAGCTATAATCTAAAGACTTGACCATGGAACTCAGAGGAGGGAAGATTTGTTTGCCCAATTTTCCTTGGAGATTTTGGGGTTCAGTCCATGGGAGGCTGGGGATGGGGACTGTAGATCTCAGGGCATGGCAGTGGGAAGTGGAGAGAAGGAGAGCAAAAAGCTTTGACTTCACATCATAAAAGCCAGAAGCAAGAGAGCCAACGAGGGGAGGAGGAAATAATCCCCAAGGCCGCAGCCCAAGGACCCAGCTTCTCTAGCCACAACATACCAGTTCAGGCCACCACCCAGATAAATCCATTACAATGTGCTTATGCACTGTGAAATTGCAACTCTCATGACTTAACTATATCAACCCTAAATATTAATAAATGAGCTCTTTGGGGGATATTCTATATCTATAACAACATGTAATTGCAATAGAATACTGTAAATGTTGTATGATATGTGGGGCACGGTGCAGATACAATGTAGGGAGAGTCCTTTCTACCTGTGGTAACAGGAAAAGATGGTGATCAGAAAATTTATAAGAAGAGGTATCTCTGAGGCAGAGCCTTGGACGATAACATTTGAAGGAACCCTCTGAATGAAGGAGGCAGAGATGTGTGAAATGGCACGGAGGTTCCAGGGAGCATCTAGGGCTTTGGCATACCTGGGGAGTGGGTGGGCTCATTGTGGGCCAGGTGGGCTGAGACTGTGGAGGATCATTTATGCCATCAGAATCTGGAGTTTTTCCTGCAGCAGTGGGGAGCCATGGGAGGCACTGAGAAGGGCAGTGTGGGGGTATGTAGATTTTAGAGGGACCACTGTGACTTCAGGTAGCAAGTGGAGTACCATCAGGGTGTGACAAGGGTGGGATGAGGTGATTTGGGGATGAGGGAGGAGCAGAGCCTAGTCTCCATCTGACTGAGTGATAATGACATTAAGCTGCTTAGAGAAGAGAAGAGCAGACTTTGGGGAAAAGATAGTAATGGCGACTTTTTAGGCTACATGCGAGATGCCTAGGAGAAGCTCAGGTAGAGAGATCGCAAGTTGGCTTTGTCTGCCCAGGTCCCTGCATCTTAAATTAAATCAAGTCCTTCAGCCACATCTGTACGAACAATTCCTTTACTACTTCCAGCCATTACGCAGGTGGCTAATATCCTTCACATTTTTCCCTTTCACAAATTTGGTTTTTAACTTTGTATGTTAATTTTGCTGTTTCTGTGAACTGACCACACACAGGACATGAGAAAAAGAATAAATTTATTTATCAGATTACATATTTCTATGCCAGTTCATGCTTTCACTGGTGTGTTTCAGGTGTGTCACCTGGTGTAGGCATGTGCGTCTTTTGCTTAGTCTTTCATCCGAGATGATTTTAAACTATACTACAAATGTTCGGAGTTTATCTGTGTTAAGATGTATTGTAAAAACAAAAACAAAAACAAAAACAAAAACAAAAAACCAAAACAACAGACATCTACCTAGACACCTAAGGAAATTTCAGGTGTGACTTTCATTATAAATGGTAACTTTAATGATAATGAAACCTATCATTTATTGTGTTAGAGACACTATATTTGGGTTACACCCATACATGATCTAATTCATAAAACACCTTGGGTTTTTATTGTTATTTGCATTTTATGAAGGGAAATTGTGCTCTCATACTTTCCAGAAGCTCCTTTGTGGGCTCCTCTTCCTTGGTACCCCCCATGGTGCTGATGTATCCCAAGTCATGCCTCTTTTCTCTCTGCATGTCCTCTCTGAGCACTTCCACCTGCTGCTTGCCTTCATTCACCTCTTGTATGCCGATTGCTTCCATATCTGTGTGTTGTGCCCAAGACTCTGTTCTGAACTCCAGACAAGTTAGCAGAATGCCCACTGGTCATCAGTGCCTCCTACTTAACACATCCAAAACAGAACTCACTGCCCTTCTAACATATACCCTGTCTCCAGGAGTCCCTTTTCTAGGAATGACCACTGCATGAGCCCCAAACCTAAAGTCATCCTTCCCTTGTCCTTTCTTGCTCCTCACAATCATCTTGTTTCCACGTTCTGTTATCTCTGGTTCTTAACTCTCTCTCCTACACACCCGAATTCTGTGTGTCCTCACTGATGAGGCCTTAGTTCAGGTCCTGATCAGTTGTAACATAGACTATAACAACAGCCTCCCAAACAACTTCCTTGCACCAATTCCTTCTCTGCACACTTGTGAGATTGATCTTCTAAATGTAAACCTCAGATTCTGCTTTTCTTCTTTTACCCAATAGTTTCTATGCTTTTCACCAGACACTTTGCTCCAGACACTTTGGGATAACAAGAAATGCCATGTTTCTACCTCATTTTCTGCTAGGTTCTTTCTCATCTGTTACTTTCCATCCACGTGAGGCTTTTTGGATGCCTCATCCTGCTATGCTCTCTCATTCTAGGAGTCTCTCTACGTCTCTGCCCTCCATGCCTGGCAGTTTCTTATAACCCTAGATTGCTGCTTGCTCCCCTTCTCCTCCCATGTTCAGCCCAGGTAGTATGTCTCTTGGGGACCCTCCCTCTAGGGTCATGTGAGGTGCCCTCTCAGAGTTCCTTCTGCACCCCACCGCTATGATACCCACTGTGCTATGCTGGAACCCCATGGAGCCAGGGAGGGAGCATATCTTGTTCACAATTGCAACTCCAGCACTCTTTGGATTCCTGGCATGTGGTACTCAGTTATTACTAAGAATATAATGAATGAATGAGTGAATCCAATAGCACAGGCTAAAACTAGATTGGCCTATCCCTGAAGTCCATATTCTGTTTACTCCCTGCACGGTTTATTTAGAATCTTTTTTATAGTCTTGCTCTGCACATAATAGCAGCAGGGGATAGGGAGGGATGGAAATGATGCTACTATGTGGTGTTACATTCAAGAATGCGGAAAAATATTCTTGACCCAGTATTAGATGATGTTGCACTCCACTTGATAAAAAAAGAACTGGATATAGCACTAAGCCCTGAAGCGGATATAGAACTTAATTGACCAAGATGCAAATCTTTCACAGAAACCATATACAGACCTCACATCTAGATTTAGCAGTAGATTGGAGGTAGTTATTTAAGTACTTTTAGGGCAATTATAGAAAAACTTGGAATAGAAACATTAATACCTTAAGTCCATTTTTATAAAGTAAAGGGGAATAGTGTTTATTAGAAAATTAGTCATGTGAATAGCTTGGGAGAGGGACTAGGAATTTGTGTTGCAGCTGCATTTTGGACCAATTGTAAGCTAGAAATAGAAAGCGGAGGAGGAGCTGCTGACGGTCTATCACAGTAATCCCAGCATGAATTTTCTCTGGAGCACAGGACTGGGTTTCCAGAGGGAAGAGTAGCTCCTGACCTCACAACTGTGTGCTCAGTGGTCTCATCAGTGGCTCCTCCCACGCCACCAGATTTCCTTCACTGGACTGGGTTTTCTCTTGTTCCTTCCTTTCTCTTGTTTTCCAAGCCAAACATATTTCATATAGAGAGCCTCTAAGCACTGATCAGAGAATAAATAAATGTTTATTCTCTCTGGCCATCTAACGTGTTTCTGCATTTTGGGTGGGGGGCTGGGGGGAAGTACTGGGCATTCTACCTCCGAGCTACACCTCTAGCCCTATTTTATTTTGAAATAGGGTCTCACTAAGTTGCTGAGGCTGGCCTCAAATCTGCAATCCTCCTGTCTAACCTGTATTTAGACTACAGGTGTGCATCACCATGCCTAGCTGTGCTTCTGCAATTTTTCAGCAGAGCTGGCTTTAGACAACATATTTCTTTGAGGATCTGAAAGCTGCTAATGTGCATACACTGTTTCATTCATCTTTGTATCCTCAGTGTCTAGCCCAGTGTTAAATGGGACTGAAACAAAAGGTTCATCTAGTCATCTTGATTTAGAACAAAAAAAAAAAGTTAAATCAACAAGTTAGAATGAAATGAGTAATTATTTCTGTCACAGTATTTGGAATTTGTGCACATAGACAAAGCCTAAAAATCCTTTAGGTAGGTCCAAAGATGGTGAGACACAAATTATATAACCAACAATTTCGAGTTCTTTTTTATTTTTTTTTGCGGTACTGGGGATTGAACTCAGGGACATTCTACCTCCAAGCTACACTCCAAGCCCTATTTTTAATTCTTTATTTTGAAAAAGGGTCTCACTAAGTTGTGGAGTGCCTTACTAGGTAGCTAAGGCTGGCAGTGAACCCAGATCCTCCGGTCTCAGCCTCCCAAATGTTGGGATTACAAGCATGCGCCACCACTCCCAGCAGTTTTGAGTTCTTGAAGGTTGTATTTAAATGATATTCCAGAGGTTAGCATGATAGCTGAAGGAAAAGGTGTGATATGACAAGTACAGAATGAATCATGCAGACAGCAGTTCCTCCAAGTTCAGGGGCCAGACCATTTGGATACTGTCAGGGGTCCCATTAGGGAACAACTATGGTTGCGGGTATTGAGATTCCCAGGAGGAAGAAAGCATGCTGAGTTACCATTTGGAGGAAAACAAATAGCAAACAGCAACTTTATTCTGCAAACCTGTTCCTTATATAGGGTTCTGCATAAAAATTTCACATGCCCACGTCAGTGTGATGCGTGTTGCACTTTGCTTAGTCATTATACATGCATGCTACATTTTGCTTAATCATTTCATTTAGCTATATGCAATATGTATGGGTGAGATATGTGCCCACCTGCTATTATATGGGAGGTGTGCACACCCACAGCTGTGCAGGCTCATGCCATCGCTCCCTTTGTACTCCCTCTGGGCCCCCACAGATACACTTAAGAGAACAGATTTAAGTGGGGTCAGGAAGACTGGATAAGATCAGAGAAGAAAGGAGTTGGAGGTGGGTAGCTCCGTGGTAGAGCATGTGCTTAGCACATGTGAGGTCCTGGGTTCAATCCCAGCTCCAAGAAAGAAAAGGGAGGAGAGAAGAGGAGAGGAAAGGGGAAAGAAAGGAAAGGAAAGATGATCAGAATGTAAGACTTGAAGTTGGTGACAAAAATGTATCTAAGACTAGGAGTAAGAACAAAAGTTTTATGTTATTTATCCTTAACCAATAGTTCAAGACCACAGATGTAAACAGGCCAAGTAGTCTTTGGGATACTAGAGAAAAGTAGGGAAATAAAATTTAAAAAAAATTTTCTTTTTAACTCCCCCCCCCCCCCTTTATAGTACGAGAAGATTGAGCTCAGGGGCATTCTACTATTGAGCTACACTCTTAGCCCTTTTTACTTTTTATTTTGAAAAACAGGGTCTCACTAAGTTTCTGAGACGGGCCTCAAACCTGTGATCCTCCTGTCTCAGCCTCCCAAGTACTGAGATTACAGATGTGCGCCTGGCTGTATTTAACTTTCTAAGCACAAACAAGTAGAGATTTGAGGATTTATAAAATTAAAACTGACTGTAAAGTTCTAACACAATGTATTAGGCAGTCCTTACTTTCCTAAAAGATCATCCCTTGGTTCTTAACTAGTTGTTGACTCTATGAAATAGCTCTTGTTTATACATAGAGCTCATGCTCTTCCTGTTTGACTCTGGTAGATGTAATTCGACCTTTTGTGCTGTGTGTGTTAATTATTTATCATCCTCATAATGCTTTTTTTCTTTTTTTAAAATTTTCTGAAAATAAGCCGGGCTTGGTGGCGCATGCTTATAATCCCAGCATTTGGGAGGCTGAGATTGGAGGATCCAGGTTCGCGACCAGCCTCAGCTGCTTAGTGAGGCCCTCCGCAACGCAGTGAGGCCCTGTTTCAAAATAAAGAATAAAAAAAATAGGGCTGGGTCTGTAGCTCAGAGGTAGAATGCCCCCATGTTACATCCCCAGTACCACCAAAAAAAAAAAAAAAAAAAAAAAATTATGAAAATAATACAGCAGACAGAAAAAAAAAAAAAAAAAAAAACTCAGTGGAAAATGGATCATATTTAGTAGGCCCAGGTTGCCTTGTCAATCAGGTTTGGAACTTTCGGTGCTCTTTTGAGTCTTCAGCTTCTATTGTGGCTCAATTTGTATCATGCAGGCACTGTACAGAGGAATCCCAAGAAATTCTTTATTTCTCCCACTTTATTGCTCTACATTCCTCCATGATGCTGTCAAACTTAGAGTAAAACATATAAGGGTTTCTTAGTGTCTCTTTTGTGGGGCTCAAACAAAATGAAACAGCATTACTCTTTTTGTTGTTGTTATTATAACAGAATACCTGATGCTGAATGCTTGGAACAAAAAAAGGATCATTTAGCTCACAGTTTTGGAAGCTAAAAGTCCAAAATTGGGTGGTCCTATCTGTTCAGTTTCAGGCAAAAGCCCTCTTGGCTGTGTCACAACATGGAAAAGAAACAGAAAGGGGACTGGCAAACTCCAGAAGGGCCAAGCATGTGGGTGGCCCACTTTCTCAAGAACTAACTGGGGTCCTGCAAGTACTACATTAATCCCTTCTGAAGGTGATACTCCCAAGACCTAATTATGTTCCACTAGGCCCTGCCTCATACAGGTTCACCATTCACAACATTTCACCACACTAAGGACCAAGCTCCCAGCACAAAGAGCTTTGAAGACAAATCACATCCAAACCACAGCAAAAATGAAACAAAATCACCAGTCAGTGCTAGTATTTTTTGGAACTGCTTCTTTTTACTCTTTCTATTTCATGCCATCAGTATTAACTGCTATTGTTATTTTGAAGCCTCCCCTTTCTGAAAGAAGAACTATCACTCATGCTTCCTTGTGGAATGAGAGGTTTGTGAGATGCTACCATTATAGTGACTGTTCATCTCCTTACCAGAATACTACGTTCTCTCTCTTGTCTAAAATCTCTACCAAGAAGTCACCCAGTTCTCTCATCACACAAGTTAACACAGGCCCTTGATTATCTAATAGCTCTGTGAGTAGTGGTTCCCTAAACATCTCAAGTCAAGTTCATAGCCTTTGAATTTTTGCTATAAGATGATCCACTGATTTGTTATCAAAATCCAACTTAACAGGTCCCCAGCTTAAGTGAGTATCAGAGTTACCAGGATGGGGTGGGCTGGGGGCGGGGGAACTAGGACTTGTTAAAATACAGATGGCTTTCCCCTCTCCCTGAGCTTCTAATTCAGTAGGTCTGGGGTACAGTAGCATTTCTAAAAAGTTTCCATTTGCCTCTGCTGCTCCTGCTGTTGGTCTGGATACCAAACTTTGAGAATCACTGGTCTGATAGTCAGATCTCTGCTAGTCACAGGGACAGATTCAGCATGGTTTATGGTGTTTTACTAAATTTAAGACTTGAATGACTTCTGGAATGTGTTTTGATATAGTTTTCAATTATGAAAGATCCTTAGCTTTTATGTAATTCAGCGTGGGCTTTTATGGATAAAGACAGTGCTAATGATCTAGCTGGAAAAGTCTTTCCTTTCCAAGTGCAATTCTTGGCACTGTTTCTTGGTATCTCCCAGAAAGAGGCACCCACACAAAATTATGTCCCTGCTAGTCTTAGATCAGAAACTGGAATCTATTTGAGTGAAGATAACAGGTTCATAAGTAATATATAGAAGCTAAACTATTCCAAAAGGGCTTAAAACTTGGAAATGAGTAATCAGGACATCTGAGAATTAACAAAAATCACCACCCAAAAGTCTGCAGACTCAACTTCTAGGACTGGACTCACAGCCTCAGGCACACTAGCTCCAAACCATTGATTGGACATTTTATTACTTTTGGATTTGAGATCTGATCTAGCTGACTTATTGGTGACATACAAGATGGAGCTGCCTTCCTTGACTTCTTCCTGGTCAACAGGAGAGGTGTTTCTCTTTCATCACAACCTGCCTGCTGTGGATCCCATCCCCTCTCATCTTCAAAACTTTCCTCAACTTCAGTTGCCCTTTGTCACTTGCCAGCCTACTTTCCCCCTTTCTCTGCTTTCCTACTGATGGAAACTAAAACACTTCTCCCTGGAATCCTTAGGATTGATGAGTTAAAGACCCTGAAGATGCAGATGGGTCTCTCCTTTTCTTCTGCTTGCCTGATGGCAGGGCGGTGATTCACAGAGACAAAAGCTCTTTCTAGCTCCCCCTTTCCCTTCCCACCCCAAACAGTTCATAAATTGTCTTCACTGGAGACAGTTCTGGGCCATTATCAGTGTGGAGATGGCACTAACAGGGACAGAGGAATCTGGAGGCAGACTTTACTAACTTCTCCCAGTTTTCTCTTTGGGGAGCCTGAAGCTGCTTGCTTATTTGTCTTATCATTTTCCCTAAGATGTATTTAAACAGGGTTCCTAAGTCACTGAGCTGAGAGAATTACTGAGAGAATAAGCTGAGGGTGACTCTTCCGCATGATACTCACTGCATGCAATAAAATTAGTTTCTTTCTTATTAAAGCTGAGAACTCGTGAGAGTTGAAGGAAAAAAAAAAACTATATTTTTTATCCTTTCCCTGCTGGGCCAGATTTCTCAAAGAAAATGTCCACTTTGTACACCATTCTCATCTTTCACTCAAACATTGACTCATTTCTAATCTGCCTTCCTTCCACCATTCCATGCTGAACAGTTGGCAGCACTGACACAGATTCCCACTTCTGCTTTCCCATAGTACTCTTGTGTTTGCTATCTTCTTCTGTATGGCAAATTATCCCAACGTTTAGTGGCTTCAAGTAGCAGACACTTAGCTCACACAGTTTCTCAGGGGCAGTAATCTAAATCTGGTTTGCTGGGTGGCCTGGGTTCAGGTTCTTCAGGAGGCTTGGATGGGATGAAGGACCCACTTCCCAGAAAGCTCTTGGCTACTGATTGGAGGAATCAGATTTTGCCTTGTGAGCCTCTTCTCAGGGCTGCTCATTGTCCTCAACATGTGACAGCTGGCTACCATTGAAGTGAGAGATCTGAAAAATAAATGACAAAAAAAAAAAAAAAAGAAGCCACAGTGACATTTGACAACACGTTTTCTGAAGTCACAACATCATATCTGCTTAATTTTATTCATTAGAACTGAGTCACTAGCCGGGTGTGGTGGCGCACTCTTGTAATCCTAGTACTTGGAAGGCTGAGACCAGAAGATCCGGGTTCGCGGCCAGCCTCAGCTACTTAGCGAGACCCTGTTTCAAAATAAAGAATTAAAAATAGGGCTGGGGGTGTAGCTCAGAGGTAGAATACCCCTGGGTTCTATCCCCAGTACTGAAAAAAAAAAAAAAGAACTGAGTTACTAAATCCAGCTCACACTCAAGGGTAAGGAAACTAAGATTAACTGAAAGTATCAACTTGTGGATGTATTTTTAAAAGCACTCAGATGTTGTCTCTTAATTTTGGTTACATTCCTGTCTCCCAGTTTTACTCCTACTTTTCTGCAGCTCTTCATCTCTGCGGTGCTTGTTCACCCTTCCATCCCTCCCTGTCCTCATAAAGGGAGGAGTTCATCACAACTCACACCTGGATCTGTCTCCTCCCTTGTTCCTTCTCTGCCCTCCCTATGCCCCATGCCCTCTCTTCTCCTAGTGATGTCAAATACTATGCATTTGATAGTGTTCCCAAGTGCCCAGCTTCAGTACTGGCCTTTTATAAAAATGATATTTAGATTTATATATTTGTTACTTTATTTTCCCAGTTGAAAACACTTTACATTTCTAAATCTTAATTTTGGCTTTCATAAATTGCTTCTTTAATTTCCTAGTTTTTAGGAGACTAGTTTTTAGTTCTGCTATGATGTTAAATTATATGCAATGGTAAAAAGTACAATATGTATATATAAAAGAAAATTAAAAAAAAAATGACCCAGCCGGGCGTGGTGGCGCACGCTTGTGATCCCAGCATTTGGGAGGCTGAGACCAGAGGATCCGGGTTCGAGGCCAGCCTCAGCTACCTAGTGAGGCACTCTGCAACTTAGTGAGACCTGGTTTCAAAATAAAGAATAAAGAAAATAGGACTGGGGGTATAGCTCGGAGGTAGAATGCCCCTGAGTTCAATCCCCAGTACCGGAAAAAAAAAAAAAATATATATATATATATAAATATATATATATATGACCCAAACAAAATTATTTTTATTATATTGCATGTTTTCATTTTTATATGTTTTATTTTAGTTGAGTTAACTGTAGATTGGTCCCTACTTTCTACTGCTGTTATACAGAAGTCCGCTGTCAGTCTAATTGTTTCTGTTTAGATAATATGTCCATTCTATGTGTTTGCTTTTGGAAAAAAAAGTGGTAAGTCAGTAGTCATAGGTTCAGGGAGAATAGAGTAGCAAGGTCAAAGAGAAATCTTTTCTACTATGAATCCTGCAGAAATCTTTGACCTTAAAGGTCAAATTTTCTAACATGATGGAATGAACTATTGGAGGTGATTGAGAGAGAGGTTTAGCCTGATTGAAGACAAGTGATGAATTTTAAAAATCTTGTCTGGGTATAATTTTCGGACATTTCTAAGAAGTCACCACAGTATCTACCTTTTAAAAATTGCTTTCCTCAAGCTTGTGTTATTTATTTACTTTAATTTGCATTATTTATGTAGGGATGAAACTTTTTGTTCCTGGGAATTCTTACCAACAGAAATGGTTCCTTAATAGACTTTGATGTTGAACATATAGTTAAGATATTATGGTATTGCTTGACCTACAATTGCTTCATATTTCAGAGACTAGATCTCTAGAAACTCATTTCATCTGTTTCCACCCTAAGATGTAAGGCACTGCTAGAGGATTCCTTTCTTAAATGTTTGTAAAGACAAAAAAACAAACGAACAAATGATTCCTTATCTTCCATAATTTTATTGAGTTCCCCTAGTACCTAACTTAATTTTTTCTGCTAAAATATCATCTCTTAAACTATTATTAGTGGAAATAATCATGTTCATGTCACTCTTTATCTATTTAAAGAAAATTACTAAGTTTCTCTTGAGCCTTCTCTTTTCTAGGTTAAATAAGCCCCATTTCTTTATATTGTCCTCATGGGGGAATGTTTCCTAATCATTTTCATTGCTCTTTTCTGGACCTTCTCCAAATTCTCAGTATCACACTTCAGATGCTGAGCCAAAAAATAGGCAATTAATTAAAAACTTGACCAGTGCTGAGTGGGATGGGAGGCTTACCCTTGGTTCTTCCATGACTAATTTTAGATCCTATGCTATCATGATGAGTCTGGCCCCCGTCAGGAATAATCTTATTCGAAGAGCCAAAAATTTTCATTCCTTTCTTGAGAGCCTTAAAAACACCCCCCATTGTGGAATAGGTCCAACAACTCAGCATTAAAACAATGACTGTTTCAATGGAAGAAACGTGTTTTTGTCAGTGAAAGAAAGCATGTTATTTTAGGTTGATTTCCAAGGTTATCTATGAAACATTACATTACTTTTATGAATTTATTTATATATAACTGAGATGCTTAGGTATGTCTTTGTTTACTTATTTTACCCCCTTTGTACTCTGACTTTGATTTTACTGGAGTCAAAAAAGAGAGGAGATTATGGCCTTTACTCCAGTGCTGATGTTTCCAGGACTCATACAACATTGACACAACAGTTATGTTGTTTCATTTCTCAGCATGTTAAGCAAGAGATCTGGAGAAAACTGGACTTTTTCTTGAATATCAGGATTCTGGAAAACTGAGTGTAGAACTTTCCATAGCACTATTTCCTCAGAGAAGAGCTCTGAAATGTCTGGGTTAATTCTGTTCCCCCTATACTCAGTGTGCTCTGCAGAGTGTTTGTTATTTCAATTCCTGAAGGGCACTGAGATTCTGGCATAAATACGATTTCATTAGCTCTCACTAACCAATGCATTCACTATAATAATGACTTTTAAAAATTAAACTACATATTATTTGAAAGAGTATGCAAATTCTCCTTGCTAGATTTATTGGGAGAAAAATAAATTCTGTTAGCTCAAGTTCAAAATTGATGAATGCTTCAATAGTTAGCAATGGCACAGTCCTTCCTGTTCTCCAAGGGTTAAATTCTTTGCTATAAACGACTCTGAGTTTACTGCTGTTTTAGCATCTTTGTATTTCTGGAACTCCATGTCTGACACTGCTGGTGAGATTATCTGCAAACAGCTGGGAAAGAACATCTGCCTCATAATTTGAACGACTTTACTTTTTTTTTTTTTTTTTTTTTTTTTTTGATGAGCTAACGTTCCTCATTTCAGATAAAAGCATTATTATTGATCTTCGGAGTAATTCCTCTATTAGTAGATGCTCCTTATTGCTGAGGGAGAAATAAGGGGCAGTGTGTATGCATTATGATAGGATTTTATTTCTTCATCTTTCTTTGTAAAAAAGCAGGCTTTATTTTTTTCCAGCAATTTAAAGTTCACAGCAAAATTGAACAGAAAGTACAAAGAGTTCCCATGCACTCCTGTCCTCTACACATGCATAGCCTCTCCATTGTCAACATCCTTGTCCAGAGTGGCACATTTGTTACAATGGATGATCTTACATTGTCACCCAAAGTCCAAAGACTACAGTAGGTTTTGCTCTTGGTGTTTTAAATTCTGTGGGTTTTTGACAAATGTGCGATGACATGAATCTGTTATAGAATCATATAGAATTGTTTCACTGTCCTAGAATCTTCTGTGCTCTACCTAGTCATACCTCTCTCCTTCTTAATGCCTGGCAACTCCTTGGTTTTGCCTTCTCTACAATGTCATGTAGTTGGAATCATTCAGCATGTGGCCTCTTCAGAATGGCTTCTTTCAAAGAGTTATATGCATTTCACTTTCCTCCATGTCTTTTCATGGCCTGATAGTTCATGCTTATTTACCTACTCACCAGAAGGACATCTGGATTGCTTTCAAATTTGGCAGCTATGAATAAAACTGCTATAAATATCCATATGTAGGTTCTTGTTTTGAGCATGCATTTTTTTTTTTTTTGAGGTACTGGGGATTGAACTCAGGGGCATTCTACCTCCGAGCTATACCCCCAGCCCTATTTTTTATTCTTTATTTTGAAACCAGGTCTCACTAAGTTGCAGAGTGCCTCACTAGGTATCTGAGGCTGGCTATGAACCTGGATCCTTTGGTCTCAGCCTCCCAAATGCTGGGATTACAAGTGTGCACCACCACGCCTGGCTTGGGCATACATTTTCAATCCATTTGGGTAAATATCAAGGAATTGCTCCAGCCCTTTTTAGGTCTTATTTTCTCCCAATGGAGGTTACTGGCATATGTTGAGACCTAGTAAGTTTGAGAATTTTCAGTGGATTATGTTGTTACATTCTCATGACTCTCTCTCTCTCTCTCTCTCTCTCTCTCTCTATATATATATATATATATATATATATATATATATATATATATATATATATACATGTATATATGTATATATATGTATATGTATGTATATATGTGTGTATATGTATATATGAAGAAACAGATACTTGGAAAAGCGAAGCAATTTTCTTAGGGAGACATATGAACAAATTGAAGACTTAAATAGAGGACTTCCTTCCCAGAGTTCTTTTATTCTGTCTAAAATCATTTAAAGCTGGAGGGGACCTTAGCAAGGTATGACCTTAAGCAGGCACAGCTCTAACGTTTCTTGGGGGAGGAGGGTAGGAATATTTGTAGACCACATGCCAATTGTCTGAATATTTAGAAGGGAGAACTCAAGCTAACCAGCCATATGTAAGATGTTTAGGGGCTCCGACTTTGATGAAATAATCTTAACCACAACCAGAAAGTCTAGATTTGAACTTAGAATCCTCTGACTGCTCAGAGTTCACTGTCAGCATGTGATAGCATAGGAGAACTAGCCTGCAGTCCTCACCCTTCTCTTCCCTTAGTCAGGCACTGCAAGGGATTCACCATCCCATGTGTGTAAATTCCATCAGTTCTCTTGGCAATAATTGTCCTTTGGCCCCCTTCAGACTCAGAGTGTACACAATGGGGTGTGGATCTTTCAGAGAATGGACTGAGGAAAGAGGTCTACCAGGGTAGATCTGGAAGAAGGATTATGGCCATTTGTCCAAAGAATTTGAGTGTTCCTGGGGTCTAGAACATGACTAGAAAGCATAGCATCTAGGTTCCAGCTAGTTAGGTTTTCTTGACTCCATGGTCTCCCTAGCCCACTGGAGGGGATAGAAGGAAGGGAATGGCCAAGGAGATGCAGCTTGGGGCCCAGGGTAAGGTCCAGGTCACCCAGTACTAAGGATGAAGCTGGATCCAGGCATCCCAGTTCATGATGAGAAGACAGAGGCCTGGGGAATGGTGCTGAGTCTTTCAGGATCACACGGCTAGTGAGCAGCTGCAGGGGACATCCTGATTCCCAGCACTTTTCATAAGGTTGACCTCATGAGGTTATTCTATCCCTTTATCCATATTTTCACTTTCCATGATTTTAGTTACCTGTGGTCTACTGTACTCCAAAAATATTAAATGGAAAATTCCAGAAATAAACAGTGTGTTTTAAGTTGTACTCCATTCTAAGTGGTATGAGTGAATTTCATGCTGTCCTGTTCTACCCTCCCCAAAATATGAACATACCTTTGTCTAGATGCTACCCACCCATCTGAATATTAGTCACTAGTAGCCATCTTAGTTATCAGAAAACTGTGAAGTAGCCAGGTGTGGTGGTGCACGCTTGTAAT
>PVLC010011988.1:16370-45577 GCA_004027655.1 Graphiurus murinus
GTGTTAAAGTAACACTTATTTTACTAAACAATGGTCCCAAAGTATGAGAGTAGTGATGCTGCCAATTCAGATATTCCAAAGAAAAACTATAAAGTTCTTCTTTTTGTGTGTGTGTGTGTGTGTGTGTGTGTGTGTGTACTGGGGATTGAATTCAGGGGCCATTCTACCTCTGAGCTACAGCCCCAGCCCCTTTTAAAAATTTTTATTTTGAAATAAGGTGTCTTGCTAAGTTGTAGAGACTGGCCTTGAACTGTGATTCTCCTGTCTCAGCCTCCCAAGTCCAACTGCACCTGGTTTAAGTTCTTCCTTTAAGCATCATCTCACATCACAAGAAGAATGGTGAGTACAGTACAATAAGGTATTTAATACAGTAGATTGTTATATTTGTTTTATTTTATTATTAGTTCTTACTGGTTTTTTGCTTTTTCTTTTTGACTAACACATAATAGTGGTATAGTATATATTTCAATACATGTATACAGTATGCACTGATAAAATCAGGTAATTAGCATTTCTATCTCTTTCTCTGTATGTCTTATTTCACTTGACATAATGTCCTCTGCTGGTTCCATCCATTTTGCTACAAATGACAAAATTTCTTTCTAGTTATTGTCGTCAATCTTTTATTGCACCTAATAATCAAAGTTTATCAATAGATATGTATGTATAAGAAAAAAACAAAGTATATACGGAATTTGGTACCATCTTTAGTTTTAGGCATTCACAGGGCATCCTGAGTATATCTAATGGAGGAGAGGGGACTATTGTATGTGTATATTTATAAACCCATTCCAGGAATCTATTTTATCAAAGAGCTTAAAAAATCTCCATGAGGTAGCATTTCTACTCAGCCACAACTAGGTGTCTTTACAAAACAATACCTCAGGAGATTTCTAAAGGCTAATTTGAATCTTTTGAGGACATCAATCACAGAACTGCTCCCAAATAATTTCCTAGTTACTTTCTATAGAGGTCAGTTTATTGATGTGCTTGTATGAGTCAACTGGCTCACTAAGAAACTGCAATTAGAAATGTGATCAACATAAAGTTAGCTGAAACAACTAGCAGATGTTTTCAATGATTTGCATATGAATTAGTTACCAGCTTTAGAAATGCAGCTTAATAAGGGTTGAGATTATTTCATACATTTTCCCTTCTGTTGGAATGTGCTGAAGGAAGCCTTCTGTTTATTAAAAGGTCATGTCATAATTGTCTTTGAGTATTCATGTTTTTACTTTGCCCAGTTAATTCCTGATATCATGTGCTTGTACATTTTTAAATATCTCTAAGTAGTCTAACATTTGAACATTACTTTCTTATAAAGTACATTTGATATGCTATCTTCTTGAATTCTTTTTTTCTTTTCTTTCTTTCTTTTTTTTTTGACACTGGGCATTCTACCTCTGAGCTACTATCCCAGACATTTTTTATTTTTTGTTTTGAAACAGGTTCATCCTAATAGTTTTCAGATGGAGACATTGAGGTGGCTCTCACAATTGGAGTCTGATTCCACAATTCTGTACTGTTTTTATTATGCCAGAGTGCTTCTTCCCTGTAGAAGATCCTCAATCACTCTTAAATCCCAGACCAGAATGGCTTTACATTTTGGGTATTCTTCAGAATGCCCCCTGAACCAAATGGATGCAAAGATTTGTGTGGTAGAAGGAAGTTTCTTAAGCCCAGCGTTCCATATGTAACACATTTGTTCCAAATTGCAAAATCCAAATAAATTCTGAAAACTTAAAAAAAAAGTCATAAGTCAGTTAATAAAACACATGATGCATGCTAATAATATTCACTTTTAATTTAGATACTAAGTTTTCATAATGCATAAATACTTACTATACAATTAACGAGTTAAAGTTTTATCTGTTATTTCCCCCATTCTCACAGCCATAATCTAAAGACCTGAACCTGTAACTTAGAGGAAAGAAGACTGATTTTGTTATGGTTTTGGGTTCTGTCCATGTGAAACCAGGTACGGAGGAGTCAAGGTATGGTGTCAGGAGGGGGAGAGAGAAAAAGCACATGGGCTGTGCTCCTCACATCATGTAGGTCAGAAGCAAGAGAGAGCAGGAGGAGGAGGAATCATAAATAATCCTAAAGGCTGTTCCCCCAGGGACCCACCCCTCCAGCTGCACTCTACTGCCTAGGCCACCAGTTCATTGTAATGGGATTACAACCCTCATGACTCAATTACATCAGCTACAAACACTAATACATGAGCTCTTTTTTTTTTTGCAGTACTGGGGATTGAACTCAGGGGCATTTTACCTCCGAGCTACACCTCCAGCCCTATTTTTTATTCTTTATTTTGAAACCAGGTCTCACTAAGTTGTGGAGTGCCTCACTAGGTAGCCGAGGCTGGCCACGAACCCGAATCCTCCGGTCTCAGCCTCCCAAATGCTGGGATTACAAGCGTGCGCCACCACGCCCGGCTAATACATAAGCTCTTTAGGGGTCATTTTACGTCTAATTATAACACCCCCTCAAAATCCAACTCTGAAGCGATCCATGCCTGACATGAGACTGAGTCTCTTTAACACTAATCTAATCAACAGTGCATAAAACTAGTGATTAGAAACAGAGGGACAAATGAGAAGCAGATTAACTATTGGGAGCTGAACCAACTTTTCCTCATTTCAGTTATTTATTAATTCTCCCCTTGAAATATATCAATGCGTTTCTGCTACAGAATATTAGTACACTGTAAACACTATAGAGAAAAGGGCGCAATTTAAAGCAAAGTGTGGTCTTTTAGTAGGAAACACTTTTGGCATACATTTAGGAAAGTACTATGTTAAAAAATTTAGTCATTTGCATAAAGGTTCAGTGAATATTTTGCTGTGTAGGGCCAAATAATATATATTTCTGGCCTGTGGGCCACACAGTCTCTATGATAACTATTTTCCGTAGTAGTACTAAAGCAGGCATTTCCAAAGGAACTGGCTGTGTTCCAATAAAACTTACCTCTTTTGCTTCTTTCTCAGGAATCTAAAAGTATGCTCTTTCAGTGGTGAGATTTTAAGTCCCATATCCCTGTCAGTTACCATTACTGTCCTAGATAAAAACTCTTTTTACCCCACACTTACCTTCAGATCTCATCTGTCTTCACAGTCTGTCAACCTCCTCAGGCCGCTCCCTCTATCTTTTGCCTGAATCAGTCCCTGCTCAGTTAACCACTGCCACAATAATGCAGTGCAGCCCCCGTCTTCTCTCTCCCCCTCAAAACCCTCAGTGGCACCAGTACTTTTCTTTATTATTGCTTCTGAGTCGAGGGCTGTCCAGTGTCCCTGCAGCACTTACCCCCTGGGGCTGTGCTGACCAGGATGGTGGGTGGCTTATCTCCAGCAGACTAGCCTCTGGATGCTTCACGACAAAGGTAAAGCTGCAGAGCATGTGTAGAGACAGGTGAGGGTTCTCAGAGTCTGACCCACTCTGCCTTCTGCCTCATATTACTGAGTCCAGATTCAAGGGGCCAGAAAGTCTCCGCCTTTTAGTGGAAGTGACTGCAGGCAAAGAACATGGATGTAGGTGAGGAAGGAATCAGCTAATGATGTAATCAGTCTCACACAGAGACCCTCAGCAATTCAGCAAGACCCTGGTTTTGTTTTGGTTTTGGTGGGAGGGTGTGTTTGTTTGTTTGTTTGTTAATGGAGATGATCCCATGGGCATTCTACCTCCAAGCTACAACCCCTGCCCTATTTTATTTTTTAACTTTGAAACAGGGTCTCACTAAGTTGCTGAGGGTCTTGCTAATATATTGAGACTGGCCTCAAGCCTGGAATTCTCCTGTTTCAGACTCCCAAGTGCTGGGATTTTAGGTGTGTGCCACCATGCCTGGCTGAGACCCTGTACTACTGCTGCTGCTGCTGATACTACTACTACTACTACTACTACTACTACTACTATACACACACACACACACACACACACACACACACACACACACACACGCCTCCCAAACTCATTCAGAGTCTAGTCATCAAATTCTCTTGTATCAATTTCCTAGATGCTCTATCTTTTAGCTTTTACTTTTCCCAGTGCAAAACATATCACTGTGAAAAATATTTCTACATATCACTGGGGTATATCACTTTATAACAAGGCAGAGAGTTCCCCATTCTAATCATTCCTTACTTTTTTTTCATCCCAAGCCTTTGTTCAAGCTCTATTTCTTTCTGGGTTGCTCTCTTCTTCTTACCTCTGATTGTAGAAATTGTATCCCTTCTTTAAGAGGCAGCTCAGATGCCTCTTCCTTTTCAAATATAAATTTTCAAAATAGTTTCTGATGATGCTTTGAAAATTCCTCTAATGTCTGTGGTGATGTCTCCTTTTTTATTTCTGATTTTAATAATTTTGGGTGCTTCTCTCTTTCTTTTGGTTTGGTTGACTAGGGGTTTGTCAATCTTATTATCTTTTCAAAGAACCAGCTTTTTGATTTGTTGATTCTTTGTATTTTTTATTCTCCATTTCATTTATTTCTGTTCTGATTTTAATTATGTCCTGCCTTCTACTGGCTTTGGGATTGGACTGTTCCTGTTTTTCTTTCTTGTTTGTTTGTTTTTTATGTCCTTAAGGTGTGTGATTAGGTTATTTATATGGTGACTTTCTCTTTTTCTTATGTGGGCACTCAGCACTATAAATTTTTTTCTTAACACTATCTTCAAAGTGTCCCAGAGGTTTTGGTACCTCATGTCTCTATTTTCATTTAATTCCAGGAATTTTTAAAGTTCTTCCCTTATTTCTCTTCAGATCCATTCCTCATTCAGGAGTGTATCATTCAGTCTCCATGTATTTATGTAATTTCTATTGGTCTTCTTGTTGATTTCTACTTTCATTCTGTTGTGACCTGAAAAGATGCAGGGAATTATATTACATCTTTTGACTTTGCTGGTGATTTCTTTGTGACCCAGGATGTGGTCTATTTTAAAGGATGTATATTCAGCTGTTCTTGGTTGAAATATTATGTCTATTAGGTCCATTTGGTTTGTGGTGTTCTTTAGGTCTGAGGCATCTTTACTCATCTTTTGTCTGAAAGATTGATCTTGTGTCATAAGTGGTGTGTTGAAGTTTCCCAATATCATTGTATTTGGGTCTATTTAAGACCTACTGTCCCAAAGAGTTTGTTTTACAAATGTGAGTACACTCACATTTGGGGTATTAATGTTTATTAATATCATTATAATTTCTTGCTGAGTTGTTACTTTTATTAATAAGAAGTGCCCCACTTTGTATCTTCTGATGTGTTTTAGCTTAAGTCTGTTTTGTTGGATATGAGTGTTGCTACCCATGCCTGTGTTTGGTCTCCATTTGCATGGTATACCTTTTTCCATCCTTTACCCTTTAGTATATGGAGATCTTTGGCTGTAAGGTGAGTTTCTTGCAAATAGCGTATAAATGG
Source organism: Graphiurus murinus (assembly GCA_004027655.1). Lineage (NCBI taxonomy): Eukaryota > Metazoa > Chordata > Mammalia > Rodentia > Gliridae > Graphiurus > Graphiurus murinus. Next base: position 21,775 of record PVLC010011988.1, read on the forward strand.
ATTATGTTTTTTAATCCACATTGCCAGTCTATGTCTTTTAATTGGGGAATTAAGACCTTTGACATTCAGTATTATTATTGAACTATGATTTTTGTTTCCTGTTATTTTGTGTTCTATATTCTGTTTGGCTTGGTAGTCATGAATTTTTTAAGATTCTGTTTATCTTGGAACATTTTTATTTCTCCATCAATTTTGAATGATATCTTTTCTGGATATAGCAGTCTTGATTGGAAGTTTTCTTCCAGGGTCTGCAGAACTTCATACCAATCCCTCCTGGTGTTTATGACTTGGGTTGTGAAGTTTGGAGTGATTTTTATTGTTTTGCCCCTGAATGTCACCCATTATTTTGTTCTTGATGCTTTTAAGATTCTTTCCTTGTCCTTCATGTTAGTCATTTTGTTTATTATACCACATGAGAAGGTTCTTTTTTTTTTTTTTTTTTTTTTAATCTTTTCTTAATGGTGTTCTGTATGTCCCCTCCATGTGGATGTCCAAGTCTTTTTCTATGTTTGGAAAATTCTCTGAAATTATTTCTCTGAAGAGGTTCCTTATACCTTTGGTCTGTCCTTCTAGACCTTATTCAATGCCTTTTATCTGTAAGTTAGTTCATATTGTCCCATATTTGTTGAATATTTAGGTTATGTTGTTGTAATGTCTTCTGTATACCGTTGACTATGCTTTCAGTTTTGAATGAACTGTCTTCCAAGAATGAGACCCTGTTTTCCATGTGGTCTAGCCTTCCAGACTTGGTTTCTATTGTTGTCTTCAATTTATCTATTGACTCCTTTATTTCATTCAGAGCCTTTTTTCTGATTCTTTCTTAAAGCCTCAATTTCCTCCTTTATTTCCTGCACACTTTCTTTGAGGCCTTTTATCATATTGAAGATCAAAATTCAGAATTATTTTTCTTACATTTCTTGCACATCAGTATTGGTGATCTCCCTTGTTGTTGAGTTGTGGGAGTTTATTATTTCCTCATTCTCATATTTTCAGAGTTCTTCGGTTTGTGTTTCTGTTGTCTTGGCATCTTCTTCTTTGTGTTATTCCCATGTTTATTTGTTATCCCTTTACAGTAAGGTCTATGCTGGGGGTATATCTTCACCTCTACCAATCTGACTCAGATAATAAAACTTTTGGGTTTGTACCCTAGAGCCTCTTTAACTAGATATAGTTCTTAATGCAAGCATACAGGAGTCTCCGATTGGCTGCAGGCCACTGTGTTCTCCTGGCCCAAATTCTGCAAGGCCTGAGACTATGATGTTCTATTCAGAGCCTGCAGCCTGTTGGTTGGAACCTAATGCACCCCAGAGACTCTGCTGATTGTGAGAGCTTGATACTGCAGAGTGCTGACCTCCTGCCTCTGTGACCTGTGGGCTTAGGTTCAGCAAAGCTGGCAATTGCTATGTTCTGAACTACGGCCTGGCTTGCTGAGCTTTGATGGCCCCTGGGACACCACTCCAGATCTGCTTGTTAGGTTCACGTAAGGTACTTTCAGTTACTTACATACATGTCTGTCAGGTTCAATCTTGGCTGGTGGAGAGAGTATTGAATTCCCAGCTTGTGACAGCAATCAAATGATACCCTGCAGGGCCCCTGACCTCTTGGTGTGGTCTGGTCAAGATGGTGCTGCTGCCACTCTCCACCAAAGGTCCAAGGTCTGACAGGGAGAGATTCCATAGTTCCAGGCCTGGAGTTTGGGTGGCTCTGTTCCTTAGTTCCAGGGAAACCACCCCTGTCTGGGCTGGCCGCATTCCTGGGGGCCCTTGCTGGCCTCCAGTATTGGTGTTTGTAGAGCCCAAACATGGCCAGGTGCAAGTTCACTGCTTTCAGAGCCTGAAACTTGGTATGCTGAGCGATTTCCCCCAGGCATCATGGCGATCCCTATAGACCCTACAAGGGCTCCTCAAACTGTTGACTGAAGTTCCTTCCCACCTGCCTCTAGGGACTATGTTTCTGCTGTGTCTGATAGTAGTTCCCACTTCCACCTTTGCAGGGGTGATAAGCAGTCTCAGGCCCTTGTGAGTAGATTTCCCTGCCACATAAGTCCCTGTGTCTGGGAATGGCTGTTTCCTGCTTGAACGATTGGTTAACTTATAGTCTTTCTGGGGGCTGTTCACTGCTCTGGATCACTGCCAGCTGCAGTCATGGTGTCTGGATCCAGCTGGGTCCCTGTCGAGTGTGGAGTGAAATGCCTACCGCTTTCACTGATGGTCTGTAATTGCCAGCCTCACAAAAATCCAGTTTCTTCCTGGAGGTCTCTGGAAGCCATGGCACCAACAGCTGCCATCTCTGGTGCTGCCTGGCTAAGATGGCACTGCTGCCACCGATCTCCGTTCCCCAGCAAAAATATTTCTTATGCCCATGTAATTTTATATTTTATACAGAAAGCATACTTTTTTTTTTTTTTTTCTATAGTTGGCCACTGCTATGACTCAGGTTCTTCCCTCAGACTCAGGGCTCTTCCCTAAACAAGATATTATGAGTCAGTATTAACAAAGCAATCAGGACACATCACCGTTCTAGGTACATGCCACTGTTCTAGTTATAGAGTGTCCTCTTCCTTGCTTGTGTAAGGCATCCCAGGAAAATGAAGAGTGCTACTGTTCATTTCATTTATAGTAAAAAAACAAACCCATAAATTGTCTCAGTACTCATATAAGGAGAGAGACAGAGAGACAGAGAGAGAGAGACAGAGAGACAGAGAGAGAGAGATGAGAAATTGAGAAGAGTAGAGAAAAAGCCCTCAGAGGTCAGAGTTTTGGTGTTTGGGGATAAATGAAGTGTGTAGATTGACCACTTTTATAAAAAACATACCAATCTTTGTGAGACAGTCCCCAAGCCCCCATTTCTTTTTAAATTGTGAATTTTTAATGGAATCCTACTTTAGAGTCTATTATTGAGACACACCTCCCCTGACTTCTACATTAAAACTGATCAAGTGGAAAAACTATCTGATTTTGTTTTTATCTTTAGAGGAGAGTGGATTTTCCAAAAATAACCTTGAGATGTGTGATGCCATTTTTCACTGGTGAGCAGCTGAAATGGGTTTTTAACCTACTCTCTTCTCTATTTTTTATTAAAAATTCAGGAGAAGTACAAATGCAAGCATAATATAGGAAGTATTGGAAGGTTTAGGGGTTTTGGGGGGGTCAGGCTTGGGGCATTAGTTTGGAAGTAAATTATTCTTTCTTTAAGAGGTTAGATCTATAATATTGTGCTTCTTCTCTCCTTTGGGTTCTTTGAAACATTCTTCTGGTGTCTCAGCATGTATGTATACCACTTTCACAACATTCTGAAAAGCTTGCATTATATTCAGATGCTCTTCTCTGAAAATTTTCAGCTCTTTATTAGTGTGGCCATCTGTAACGTTCAGTGCTACAGTAAAACTGAAGATAGCAAGCAAAAAACAAAAACAACAACAAAACCTTATTTCACTCCAAGTAAGGGAAAGATGCTTTGGAATTGAAAGGAAAAGGCCTTTGCACCAAACCTGCCTTCCTCTTCTTCCAAAGTCAGTGGATGATGCTGTGCTCCTTAGCCTCACATGTAGGTAGTTTCAGTGATGTGACCTCTCCTATGAGATGAAAGCAGAAGTGACGTTTGCCACTTACAGGTCTGGCTCAGAAAATCACTAGTGACATTTGCTGGAACAGATTTTTCCCACATAGATAAAAATCAACACCCCTAACATTGCTATCTGCTAATATCAGTTTATTCTCTGAAGCAAATAGTATAAGCTCACCCCTTTTCCCTAATCCCTTGTTAGGGATCTTTTAAATTCTAAATATCTATGATTTCATAAGTGAGCTCAGAATGCTGGTCTGAAATGACTCAGTGATTGGAATTAAGGGAATCTGGGTTGATATTTATGGATATTTGATTATTTATCTATGAGGGGCTGTTAAATATAGGGGTCAAGAATTCAGGTGCTGGAGTCATACTCCCTGGGTATAATTCTGTCATCATGTATTTGTGACTATGTGGCCTAGGATGTATATTTAAACTTTTCATGTCTCTATTTCCAAATTGGAAAAATTGGGATAACAATGTACCTCACTGGTTGTGAGGATTAAATGAAGCAATAATGTTCATTAGTCAGTTTTCTGTCACAATAAGAAAATATCTGAGATAATCAGCTTATAAAGAGAGAAGATTAATTTTGACTAACAGTTTTGGAGGTTCCAGTCCATCTTTGATGCTTTTGGGCCTGTGACAAAGCAGCACATCATGGCAGGACTCTATGACAGAGTGAAAACATTCACCACATGGTCAGAAAGCAAAACAGAGGAAGAGAACAGGGTCTCATAATCCCCTTCCAGGGCACACCCTCAATGAACTAAAGACCACTCACTAGGTCCTAACTCTTAAAGATTTCACCTCCTACCAATAGTGCCACAGTGTGAACCAAGCTTTTAACATTTAGGCACTTAGGGGACATTAGAGATCAGAACCATAAAACATGCAAAAAGCTCAAGAAAGTATCTGCTACAGTTTGGATCTTAAGTGTCTTCCAAAGGTCCACTCTGGGTTTGCTCCCAGAGTAGCACTATTGGAAACTGGGGCCTAGCAGTTTATTGGGCCATGCCTGTGAAGGAGGTTGTGGGAGGTCAGCCTCTTCTTTGCTCTCTGGCCATGTAGTTAGTGATTTGTTCCACCGTGTTCCGCCACCATGATGTGCTCCTTCTTCACAGGCCCAAATGCAATGGAGCTAGCCAGTTATGGACTGTAATCTTCAAAACTATGGGTAAAAAATAAGCCTTTTCTCTTTATAAGTTGATTGTCTGAGGTATTTGTTATAATAATAGACAGTTGACTAGCACAGTATCATTAGGTAAAAAGCATTTGATGAATATTAACTGTCACTGTTTATACTGGTATATAAAACAGGCCAACAAAGTAGGAAATGAACTGTTCAATCTGGCACTTCCATCATATCTATATTTAGCTTACCATATGTAATACTCAAGGACCTCTCCCTGAACCTTTCTTCTCTGTGTGAGGACCTGGAGCACAGTCTGTGTCATCCCTGGTTGTGTTACTTAACTCTTAGCCTGCTTGCTCTGATTCAAAAAACAGAAAGATGAAGAAGCACCAGTGGATGACAAATGGGTTTCTAGACAGTAAAAACCTGAGTCAAAGGGAAGCTGCCTAAAATGAATCACAATTCTGGCTTCATTAGAGCCTATTAGTGGCCAGGCTTTTGTGAGTGCAGTTCTGGGCTAAGGGAGTCAGTTTGCAGAGAGCACATCTGCTCCTTGGCTCTTGGTCCTATGTCTTCTCCATGGGGTTTTTCTGAAAAAAAAAAAAAAAAAATCCAACAAACACATTTTCTGGGCCATTGGAATGCAGCTGTCTTTAACCTATCATTTTCAGTCCTTCTTGAAAAGGAAAGAATAACTCTTAAGCCCTAAGGATATCCACACTAGAAATTCCCTCAGGACTTCTATATAATGAGAACTATAAGGTTTGCATAGCAATGACTAAGATGAATTTCACTGTAGAAGACCCACTTTGTTAATGGAAAGGATAATTACAAGATATGAGACTGGAGTTTAGGGGCCTTTTGTATTCTTTCTGCATTATCTCCTGTCACCCAAATTGCAAAACCCTTATGTCCATAGGTCAGGGGTGGAAGACTAGCAGAATAATTAAGAGTATGACTTTACTATTTATTATCTGTGTGAGTCTGATCATACTAATAAAATCTCAAGGCCTTAGTTTGCTTATCTTTAAAATGGGAAAGTTATTGGGTTGCTCTCATTGGGTTGTTGTGAAGTGTAAACGTACTATACATGTTAAAATTCAGCTCAGTGCCCAACACAAAGCAAGTGTTCCCTAAGTGATTGCTTTTATTGTGATGCTAGTAGGGTGTGCTTTCAGAATCACAGGATGTTATGCTCTGATTTATTTTAACATATTATTCTCATACACCCAGAAAATGTCACCTTAGAGACTTGAAAGTAGATTCTGAATGTTCTAAACCATCGCTTACATATAACAAAGTACTAATTGAGGTTTTGGGAAATGATGCTCTAGGCATAACAAAAATAAATTGAAAACCCAGAGAGGTTCACATCTCATTGATTGTGTAAAAAATTTCTTATAACCAAAGGAACACAAAACAACAGTGAGGATTCATAAGATATTAGGTTATTGCCATACAAAGATTTTAATCGCTATGGGAATGGTACATGCACCCTTATGACTCTCATGCTTTATTCACCTATTCACTCTTTTATTTATTCATTATGCAAATGTTTGATTCTGAATTGGTGTTAGGCATTGGAATAAATGTTGAAAATGCCATGATTTGAGAAATCATGAGAAAAATTGAACTAGCCTTGAGTAGAGGCAAGGCCATTCCAGAAGGAAAGAATAGAATGTGTAAAGGCCCTGGTCTGGGAAAGATCCTTGAGGAATGGGAGAGAGAGACCAGATTGTGCAGGGCCCTATAGTCATATAGGAAGTATTCATTTTATATCACAGGACAGGAAGCTGTAAAACAACTTGTTTAAGTAGAAAAGTACATGATCTCACCCTAGCTTCTGTATAGAGAGTGGCTGGGAGTAGTTAAGAATGGCAGTATGGAGAGAGGAAACTGTATAAACGGTCCAGGTGGCTTGACCGTGGAAGGGGGCAGTAGAAATGGAGAAAAGTGGCCCGAGTCAATCAATCTACCTGTGCATCTATTAGGATAGGCCGGACTTGAAGCTAGATATGTAAGTCTATGAATCAAAGCAGAAGTCTTAGCTGAGATATAAATTCAGGAGTTTCTGAATAACACACAGTACAGTGTTTTAAGCCACATTAAGGGTGATGATATCCTAGGAAACTATGGAGAAAGAAGAAATGGAAGTATAAAAAAAATAAAACAGCATGCTTTAGAACTCAGGTGAAGAGTAGCAAAGCAGATTGAGAAGGAATAACCAGCAAGACAAGAGGAAGTCTTGGGAGTATATAATCTAAGAAATAAAAGGGTGTTTAAAGAGGGAGGGAATTATCAACCTGGCTGGATGCTGGAAAGAAGCAGAATAAGAGGAAGACAGAGAAGGTGCTGGTTTTGGCAGCATGGAGACAGTTAACAACTGTGGTAACAGCCATTCCACATAGTGGGGTTGTGTGGGGCAGTGCTGGGTTGGGATCATCTTGGGCTTAAGAACAAATGAAGATAAATAAGGTGATGGTTGAGTAGAGATCTCTTTTGAGGAGTTTAGCGATGATTGGGTCAAGGAAATAGTAGGGTTTTCAAAAGGTAGACTTTAGGAGAACATGTTTCCATGGGGATGTTCCTGCAGAGAGATGTCAGCTGAAGAAGCAAAACCCTTGAGAAGTGAGAGGAAATTTTACCCAGAGCACAAGTAAAGGGTCTGGCTTGTGAGAAGCAGAGAAAAGTTTAGCAGGAAGGAGGACAGATTTAGATAAATGAGGCACACAGCTTGTCAGTTTACCTATTTTCTGCTTATGAAGAATGAGCAAGATCATCAGGTGAGGTTAGAGATAGAGAAGAGAGCATAGTTTGAAAGAAAGCAGAAGGTATAAAATGATCAAACCAGATACTGGAAAAATAGGCCTATAAGAAAAATGGCATAGAAGCTAGTCTTTCTTGAGTGCATGTATGTAGGAGATCATACATTTCAAGAGAGGCCTGCCTGACCTTTGGAATATAGGCTTCAGATAACAAGTGTCTTGTCTGTCTTCCTTACCACTGTCTTTTTGGTGTCTGTATGGGGTCTGATAAATAGTAGATACCCCAGAAATATTTACTCAGAGCTGGAGATGTAGCTTAGTGGTAGAGTACTTGCCTACCATGTGTGAGGCTCTAGGTTGAATCTCCACCAAGACACACACACACACACACACACACACACACACACACACACACACACACACCCAGGAAATGTTTTTCAACCGAATGAAAGAGTTAATTGCTGTCTCTGGTAAAAGCACTGAAAAGTGATAGGGTAAAATTCACAGTGGACTGGGGTTTTTCCAGGCCAGAATTACAGACAGAATTCAACCAGGGAGTAGAGGTTTTTAACAGGTGAGTGATCAGGATGAAAGAGATCAAAAGGAAATCTCTTGGAAAATTAGCTAATGGATAGTGAGAAAGTGGTTTGAGGTTATAAAATTGGCCTGTAGGGATTATGGATAAATCTTCTGGAAGAATAAGAGGTTGTAGTTGTAGAGTAGCAGGTTTGGAATTAGGTTTGAGAAGCAGAGCAGAGACTGGTGATGTCATAATTCAGGGTGTAGCCATGTGGAGGAGATGAGGCAGAGCAGAAGAAAAGGTCACTCGTGACAAGGAGGTCCCTGGGATGACTCTGTCTTTTTTCTATTTAGTATCATCTGATACATCCTACTATGAACCTCACCCACAGGGAAAAGCAGGTGAAGTTTATGATGAAGTCACAAAAGTGTAAATGGAAATCTACCCTTTTTATCTCCAACAGGCACACATAACCAAGCATGACTGTCATGGATATAAGAATATTTACACGGTCATTTGGAGAGCCAGAGTGTGCTATGCAGCAATTTGGTGAGCTTATCCACATAATTGAGTCATTTGCAATGTAAAGTCTAACTAGGCATAAATATATGTTTAATCCCATGGGATAGTGGTTGATGAATTGCATTGCTGAAAATCTGAAGAGTGTCATTTTGCCAAATATGGAGTAACAGGCATTCATTACATAATCTCAGGTGGATTGCCATAGCAGTTAACAAGTTTTTGGCTTTTTCACTTCAAATATCAAGTGTGAGTTAAAAAAACAATCAGATAATCACTGGTAGAGTTCCTAGATTCAGAAACAGAGGGAGTTGGGCCTTGTTTCTTTTTTTCTTGACCTGGGAGGGTCAACGCTTTCCCATATTAGGACATGGAAAAATAGGAACCAGACAATCACATAGGGCATCTTGGCAGAGGGGTCTGAAACACAAATCTGGATTGGACACTGTAATGGTCAAGGTTCATTAGAGAACAGAACTCAGAGCATATATGTGGAAAAAGGGGATTTGTCAAATCAGCTTACAGTCCAAAGCAGTGTAGTCCCAGGTTTCCAACTGCACATGGAGAGCTGGAGGAACCAGCAGCTGGAGGACCAGTCCAAGAGGTGGAGTCTCAGAATCAGAGCAACCAATAATTCAGTCCCAATCCAAGATGGAAAGGCCAGGAAACTCTCCAAAGAAACAATGGTGAAGATAAAGTTTGAAGAGATGAAGGCCTATATCTCAGACAAGAGCAGATGCATTTTCTTCAGGAGGAAACATGTATGCATTCATGTGGCTTTCCCCTTCTTTTCCTTTTCTTCCTGCTCCTCCTCCTTCTTTTTCTCTCTTTCCTTTATTCAGGTCCTGCACCTATCAGAACCATGCTGCCTACATTCAGGGCAGGATTTCCCCTTTAATCTGCCATTACATAAACCAATCATCTCATCAACACACTCAAAGTCACATAATCTTAGGTGTGCCATGATTCAGTCAAGTTGACAATCCAGACTAACCGTCACAGGCTCACTGATTTGGATGCAGGGAACAGGGTAGCTGCCAGGGGTGTGAACATGGCTGAGAAACGGCCTGTATTCCTGGAGGGGCCTCATGGTTAGGAGTGGAGTTGTCAGTTAATGTCCTGTGGACCTGAGGACCACAGGAATCTAGATAACTGAACAATTTATTTGGGAGATGTCAGCAAATTTCTTTTTCTTTTTTCTTTTCTTGTGGTACTAGAGATTGAACCCAGGGGCATTCAATATCTGAGCTATACCCCGAGACCTTTTTAAATTTTTATTTTGAAAAAGGGTCTCTCTAGGTTCTTGAGAGTCTTGTTATGTTGCTGAGGCTATCCTCAAACAAGCGATCCTCCTATCTCAGCCTCCCAAGTACTGTGATTACAAGTGTGTGACACTACACTCAGCCTCAACACATCTTTATGATGATCAGGTCCACAACTCCCACTCATATCTGAACATTGCATAAACTCTCAGGAGACTTGGGAGAAAAGAAAACCCTAAAGTAGTGAAGAAGGTCCTTCCTGATTGGCTTAAAAACCTTGATTTGACTGAAATGATTTATTTTTCCTATCTACCTTCATGGCTAATGGTGCAGAGTAGAAGAGAGAATAGTTAAAAAGCTTTTCTGAGAACATAAATGCCAAATGTTGGTCCTAAATGCTTGTCATGTGTGATTTTGGATAATTATGTGTGAAATTTATTACATTCTGCCAACTGATTACACTCTCATTCCTTCCACATTTTCTTGTATTCAGAATTATCTATTTCCTCAGTGAAGATATCTTACGATGGGAATTTAAAAAGAAATGAAGGATTCTAAAAATAGGATTTGATATCCAAGCCTTTATAGTCTTTTAAGTGTATTATTTAATCTAAATAGTAAAAATTGAAGCAAATGTGATTTTTCTTACCTTTCTAAACAAAATAAAGTGTTTTACTCTTAACACTTTATTATGAAACCTTTAAACATGCAGAAAAGTTAATATTTTGCCCTATCATTTTATTGATAGGAACTTATCAAGTTTTCAATTCTATTTTTATGGTAAATTTCAAAACTGATACTATTACATTTTACTTCTAAATACTTAAGCATATGATGAATTTATGTGTAATGAAATATTTATGTCTTAAATGTGTATCAGTAAGTTTTGACAAATGCATGCACATACCTTTGTGATCCTATGTCTATCAAGATTTAGGATATTGCCATCACCCAGAATGTTCCCTGATGCCCTTCCCAGTCAATCTCCATCTTTGCTATCTTAGAGGTTGCTTTAAAATCCTTACTTTGTATTTCTAGCTTCTGGGTCATCTTAGTTGAGTCTTCATTGATTATCTATTCTCATGAATAAAGTCTCTTCTTATGTCTAGTAGTTATGCATTGCATTCTGGATATTGTGAAGCATGCAACATAGAGATTTTGACTACTCTGAAGAAGTTCTCTGAAGCCTATTGATTGTTGTTTCAATAACCAATTAATTTGGCTGCATTAAAACTCCAAATTATGTTTTCCCTATGGCAGCAGTGAAATGTCTGCCTAATTCTTTTAGTCTCATCTGAATTGCTTCGAGTCTTTTCCATGAAGCAGAGTTCAATAGTCAGATAGAGATTTGAATAGAGTTTATATGCACAAGTTTGGGCCTCCTCCTTTCTGAGATATCCTTTTCATATTCCAGCTGTGGTAGCTCCAAATTCATTCTGTTTTTTTTTTTTAGCTAATGACTCTGTAGGCTTCTATGCACATTTTATCCACCCTATTTGTGATGAATGGGGCCTTAGGTAAAAACAAAACAAAAACTTAAAAACGACATGTTGTTCTTTCATCAAGTGTTGATGCTCCAACCCCAGTGGGTTTTTTTTGTTGTTGTTTGCTTTTAGTTACTTTCCAGTGCCTTCCTGGTTATTTTTCCATATTTTTTCAGAGTTTATAGTGTTATGTACTCTTGGATTGATAATATTGGAGTTCTCTAACATAATCAGAAGCAGAATCCAAGTGTTATTTCTGCCTCTGTTACCAAACTAGGTAAGACTTATGGGCCTAAAAGAAGAAAGTAAATCAGAAGGGAACAAAGAAGGTTGAATATGCAATAGACACCTCTGCAAAAGAACCTTTGTCCTACTGAGAGGTAAAGGAGCGAGAGTATGTGATCCAAAGACAGAGACCTGGGCTTCATAACAAGGGAAGAGCTTGGAAGCCAAAGTGTCATAGAGTTTCCAGTACCCTTAACTGTGTGTTAAGAGCAAAATAATAGACATGCTGCCATGCTGTGTTCAGATAGAGAGACACTGAGATAGCCTGTAGGTTTCTTATGGTCTGAAATTGGCAAGAGAGAACATTCCAACATTTTTTATGTTCCTCCTGAGAAGGAGACTCAGGACCTGGACAAGCCTTTCACTGGGATGAAGGAGGCAGCAACATGGCTGGCATGGAGAATGTGACAGACAGGGGCATCGGGGTGGGCATGGCTCTGCAGACATTAATGTGGGAAGGTGTCAATCATTGATCAGAGGGAACTCGGACACTGTAGTGGATGTCAGTGTAGACAGATGAAACTATGATGAAAAGTCAGTTCTGTTCCCATGTCTCATACTAAGTATTATTCTTAGTAGTATGTCTTCTGTTCTATGCTTGTTCTTGGAATTTAGTTGCAACCCCAGGGATTAGGGTTAAGGGATAGACTTTTGACTTGGTTGAATTTACCTACAACTCTCTGATTTAAGTTTCTGCCAAAAGATGAAATGGGAAGTCTAACAAAGTAATGTCAGGTATAGAAAGTGTGGTTGAATTCTGACAACCTTAAGTTTTGTGGATTGAAATTCGGTTCCTCCTACACACATGTAATGTTAGTGCAGCTGGGTGAATTGGGGATTAATTGGAGATAGAGAAACCAGGTGGTGACTTTAGAAATGCAGGCAGTGAGAGTGGGGATTTATCTCGGCTGTGGTTCTTCAAGCGTGAAGTTTTGGGTTTCATTTCAGGATTCTGTTAATATCCCCCTAGCCAACCAGTAATCAGAGTTTTATTTTTCTTCCTTGTTCTCATTTATAATGTCCATAATTTACATATATTTGCATTTTAATTTTTCTAACTAAAAGAATTGAATAAATATGTGTTCTCTTGCACACCACTGGAGCAGAAACACATTGAACTCCAGTGGTATGAATAAAGGACACTGCTAACACATTCCTTATTTTAACTCAAAATTATTTTCTAAACTTTGGCTGTGCTTTCCTTTTTGGCACTTGAATCAAATAATTCCACCCTGTATTTTTATTTTTCTGGATGCTGCTGGAAGGTTCTAGACAAGCCAGCTATGCCACATCCCTCATTTTAGAGGTGAAGAAATGGGGCACAGAAGAGCCTTCCGCAAGCCTACACGGTCAGTTAGACAGGGGGCTCTCTGATTCTAGGCCCTTTTCCTTTCCTGTCCTCAGCTCACCTGTCCCTGTCTCTAGAGGCAGCCACCAATCTTTAGAAGCCAACTTTTGGAGTATATCTATGAGAGAAGCATGAAGACTTGCTTTTTGTTGTCATTAAAACAATTTAACAGTTAAAAAGTTTGATGATGTGAAAGTGCAAATGCCCCTGAGGTTGAAATGTCCTGTGGCCTATGAAAAGTAGGGGAGGGATCCGAGACCAAAATCTTCATCTTAAGTGTGAGGATCAAGGACACCATGTAAAGTTAATGAAATATAAATAAGCTTTTAAGAAATTTAATTTTATTTTTATACCTTTATTGGCTCATTACAGTCTCACGTGATAATGTAGCTCATAGTGATGGTGATGTGCATTCACACAGGAAATATCTAATAATTACAAGAAAATATACTATGTATAAAATATGCTTATTTGTCTGGTAAGATATTTACTAAAGCAGGAAAAATATTAAACAAAAATCATTAGCTTTGTGAATTGTGGAATAGATATTTTAAAGAGTTGATGAATCATGGAAAAGAGTATAAGCACATTATCTTGCAGAGGTTCCCAAAGTGGGCAATACCATTGCCTGGAAAACCCTAGAACAAAATACATATTCATAAAAGAATGCAAATCTGTCCCTGCATCTTTCTATGTAGTCACTTAAAGAAGATGAATTGGGGGCGGGGAGAGTACTGAATATTTTTTTTCTTTGCTGTTAGTCAAGTAAGTTTGGAACCTCAATGAGAAAGAAACAACTAGATGACCAGTAGAAATAAAAACAGGAGTGGGTACAAGGTTGCCCTGGGTGGGGATGGGAGGTGGGGAAATTTGCAACTGGGAGTGGGATTGTAGCTTTTCAGTGTCAACACTTCCATGTATTCACAAATTATGCACATTATTACAAAATTAAGGTTTTGCTTAATGTTCATATATTTTATATTTAACTTGTATTTACTAATAAACTCTTCAAAAAAGCTAGACAAATGTAAATACAATTTATCAAGTGATTATGGACCACTCTTTCCTCTGTATACCTGGCCAACACATGCTTTGGCTATTTTATTTGATATTCATTGAATCTTGTTATCATCTACTTATTTTTGTAAGTCTTTTATGTGCAAATGAGACAAATGAATGTTTTTGAATGATAGGTTAAACTCTCCTATGTCTTTATTAATATTACATTTGCTTAATCACTAAGAGAGGTGTTAAAAATGTTCCACTGCAAATGCAGATTTGTTCATGGCTCCTGAATGTTTCTTTAATATATTGCCATGCTAAGCTGTGAGGTAAACACAAGAGTAGAATTGCTACATTCCCTTTGTGAACTGCTTGTTTTGTTATTGTTCAATGACTCTATGGTAAGTCAGGATACTGTTTGGCGTAAATACTTAGGACTTTTATTATTTTAAGTAATAAGTACAGTGAGAAGAGAAAGCGAGGTGGAGAAATACACTGTGGTGGACCTAAGATTGTGACTTGCAGACCTCTTATACTGAAAGCATGGCTGACCTTAGTTGATTCGCTCTGAAAATCTTCTCTGCATCTGCATGGAAGCCATGCTTCCCGTAGCCTACTTTCCCAGGGACTGAGCACAGCCAGGAGAATAAGGCAAGCCATTCCTGGGAGACAGGAAGCTCTCTGACAGCTGATTTTGGCTTCTAGGGTGCTCATACAACTTCCTTCCAACCTTCCTTTTCTCTCATTCCTTTCCTCAGGGGCTAAACTTACATTGTAATCTGAGAGCTCTACCAGCCTCTTTCCCAACTGCCATTTTCTCTCATTCTCTTAATAAAAATCCTTGAGCATTTAATTCTGTTCTGGCCTCTCCTGTTTAGAGGACCTGGATTATTGACAGAGGAGTGCTGCTTGTTTGTTATTTAGCTGCTTGTTGTTGATCTAGCAGCCATCAGGGAGCCTGACTCCCTTCATTTCTCTGCTGTGTGTTTTTTCATTGTCCGGCTGGCTCCTTTCATGGCCACTGTGGCCTGTGCAGACAGCATGTTTGGACACCACAATGTTCAGAGATGAAAAGGGACCATGTTTTCCAGTGCCCTTCTAAACTTGAGAAAATCTTTCCCAGAAGCTATCAGCAGCCTTCCTTTGCTTCTTTCTCATTGGCCAGAAAGGGGCAATGTATTCACTTCTCAGTGTGTCACTGGCAAGTAGAAAACCTCAGTAACTATCAATGTTTATTCCTGTGTTGAGGATGAAGTCACCTTCCCTAATCCCATGAAGGAAGAAAGGCAAGACTGGGTAGGCAAGGCTATTGGGTAGGCAATCGACTATCTGCTAAATTTAATAACACATTTAGAATTAGAATCTTTTATCAGATATGAGTGACACCTTCCTTAGCTTTTGCTGATATCCTTTTCTGTCTCTTTATTTTCAACATTACTACATCATTGCATTTCAGTTGTCTTTCCTGTAGACAGCATATGGCTGCATTTTCTTTCATTTTTTTTCCCAATCTGAAAGTCCTAGTTAGTATGATTGGTACATTTACACTTATTTAGGTCATTTATCTAATCAGATCTATTCCTGTCATTTGATTTACTGCTTTCTATTTATTGTGGTTGAATTTTTAAAAATTCTATCTCCTTTTTGGTCATCTAGATTTTTAAAAAATTATTTTAAAATTTCAAACATACACAAAAACAAGAAAAGAGTATAATGAACTCCTACGTTCATCTCACATAAATGTGACAATTGAGTGAAAAATAGCATGAAGAGAAAAGGAAAGAGGGACAGAATCTTGACAATATCATTAAACACTTTGAATTTAGCTTGAACTAAAGTTAGATTTAATCTTCATATTTCTCAGTTATCTTAGCCAATGAATTCCACATTTCTACTTGGGTTCTCAGACTCTAGAAATGGCAGAATCCTGAAAATACAGCAGTGCCAGGTAGATTTGGTAAAATAGGCACAGGGAGCCAGAGAACTTAGTGGCTGATGCTATGTTAGGTCACATGACATGATAAGATGTTATTGTCTGCTGTGTATGTGCCAAGGGCCAAATAATTGCTGACAAAGAGAAACAGGGACCTTGGTTGGGGTGAAAGATTAGAAATACTGTTTTGTCTTTTGGATAGATCTATCTCATAACTAGTGTTTGTGAGAAAGCTTTTGGTTGCTAGAATCAGAAAATCCTGTCTTGAAATGATTAGTCAATAAGGACATTTATTATCCCCTACTTTGCTTCGGTTGTGGTTCAAAACAGTGACTCAGAGATGACATTCCCGGGTTCTTTCTGTCTCATCCACTGTTGGCTTCATTCCAAGACTAGATCTGAGCGACTGACGTCCAGTGTAACTGGGGCTACTTACTTGCCTTTCCACATCCCCCTGCCTGCCCTGGACCAGTAACAATGGCCAGAGAGATATCATTTTCTAATTGGTTGGGGCTAATCTGGAGCTGAATTTGATGTGCATCAGGCGACTCATAGTTGGTCTCAGTGCTGTTTCTCTGAGCTCCTGACATGGAGGAAGTAGAGTCTACAATTGCATAAAATTGAGGTTCTTTTCTTAAGGAAAGAGATAATGGTATCAACAATTAGGTTAGTATCGACAGTTTACACCACATTATTCAGTATAACAGTGAAACACCTACCCATGAATTAGATGGAGGGCCCTAATGTTAACTTGCTACCAAGGCCATTTATTATTCTGATAGTTTCCATGGAAGCTTAAATTCTTGTGGGACATCACAACCGCCATTTACCTGTAGCATAGGAAGAGCATAATGAAAAAAATGTTCTTAGTTTGTTAGTGAAAAATTTTAAGTCTCAGACCTAGATTTGGGTGCCGGAGTATACAATAGCTAATAATGACACATGCTGGGAAGGATTCAGCTAGTACTTGCTGACACAGGGAATAGAGGCAGCTTTGGAACTTACAGAATAACAGGAAAGCCATGGTAAGACATCTTGGTTGGATAGACCTGAAAGATTTTCACAAGTTACTAAAATTATATAAAAATTAATAAACAGTTTACACATTAATTACAGGAATAGGAAAATATCAGGAAAAAAGTGTAGTTTACTTGATACCTGAATGGCAATGTTCTTGTGATTGTGGGCATCCCTTTCCCCAAATTAGAGAAAGTGTTAGACTCATAATGAGTATGAAGCAGCTGTTCCATCAAGCTGTTTTCCAAATGGGCTTTCACAATTATTGTTGTTGTTACAGAGAGGGAAGTGATTTTAGTGTGAATGTGAAAATGAATTAATGTTGCCTGTCAGGAAACAAAACCAGTGCCAGGAGATCAGCTTATGCACAGCTGAAAGATTAAAAGAGAAAACTCTGGGAAACCAGAAAGCTAAAAGACAATGTTCCCAAATTCCTACAAGTCTTGGAACATGGACATTCATGCTCCACTCCAGAGATAGAGCTAGCTTCAAATAAGGCAATTGTGAATGCCATATTTAGGCAAACTTGGAAAGTAATGGTAATATAAGCAATAAGATTGTTTCAATCTCTCAACCTGAATACTCTATAGAAATATTGATTCCTTGACCATTGAGTCAATCTAGGATAGGGTTGCCAGATTAAGCATATAAAAATTAAGGATGCCTAGCTAAATTTGAATTTCAAATAATAAACAATTTTGGGGGGACTACTGGGGATTGAACCAAGGGGCATTCTGAGCTACACTCTCAGCCATTTATATTGACTTATTTATTTACTTATTTTGAAACAGGGTCTTGTAAAATTGCTGAAGCTGCCCTCAACCCTGTGATCCTCTTGTGTCAGCCTCCCAAGTACTGGGATTAGAGGTGTGCAACACCGCACCCACCCAACAATGAACAATTTGGAAGGACAAATCTATCTCAAATACTGACTAGTATATAGTGGTGCTGAAAAATTAGTCATTGTTTATCTGAAGTTCAAATTTATCTGAATCTGGCAACTCTCATCTCGGGCAATTAATAATTGTAGCCTGATTATCAGAACATTCTAACATGATCATGCTTGAACTCTTCTCTGAAATGTTACTTTTGGACTTTTATGTGGCAGATTGTATTATACATCCCACCCCGCGCTGACTTCTTAGAATATGGCATTGACTCCTTGGTTGAGAATTGAGGTCTAGGTGGACTTTTTGACTGCTTTGATCAATAGAGTATGACAGAAGGGACATGATGCTGAGGCTGGGTTGTTAAAACTAGGATGGCTTCTCTTAACATGTATGGCTCTTTTAATACTTGCCCGCCCTGGGCTAATGTGTAAGAAGACTGGAGAGACCATGTAGAGAGGCCACAGAGAGATGGAGAGGATGCCTGAGGAGACCAGTTATTCTAGTTCCCAGATACTTAAGTCTTCTCTATTTTAGATGGTCCAGCTTTGAGATGATACCAGCTTCCATTGTTTGGTTGAAACCTCATGGAAGACTCATCTGAACCATTCGTCCATCCACCATTAAATTTATGATCCTCAGAAATGTATTAATAAATGATTATTGTTGTTTTAATCCACTATATTTTGGACTGGTTAGTTACACAGCTGCAAACAACTAATATACTATGGTTTGGGGGAGGGGAAATACCATACACTTTAAGGTTAACATTTTTAATAGTAGTTTTTTTTTAATAGTTAGCTCTGTGTTTAGGGATTTTTATATAATAACATGCCAAAATCTTTGTTTAAATCAGGATTTGAAGGTTTTACTGTTATACTCTCTTAAGCAACATTTTTGTTCTTTTAAAGTAAAATAAATAAGTGGGGTTAGAACTACAGGAACATAGAGTTGTCTACAAGAAAACAAAAAATAAATAACCAAAAAAAACCCTTCAATTCAGTGTTGTCTAATGAAATGGGCGCCAATATAGTAGACCTTGGTTGTTATGGCTTTAATACTAAATAGCTGTTGAACTTTGAGCAAATTACTTACCCTCTAAAATTCAGTATCTGTATGTGTAAAGTGAGGCATTGTCCTAGTTAAGAGATGGGGAATATGCAGCATGAAAGCTACCATTTTTCCTAGCAGGCATGACTAATGAACTCCTTGCTTTAGGGCCTTAGCATCCTTTTCAAAGCAGAACTCCAAGCAGTCAGGGGCAATCAGTCACAGTTGGCAATAATGACATTTTATTTTACTTTCCTAGGCCTTGAACATGTCTATGATTACTTTCAGTCTTAAAGTATAAAATCTTTATAATCTAAGTGATTTATCCAAGTTACTTACAAGAATTGCTAAAGTGATTGTAGAAATGATGTTAGAAATATTTTTAAAATGATGGAGGAAAGCTGAGCCCCACTATACACCAGGGGTGACATCGACTATTCAGGTATTATGATAGAAGCAATGGTTAAAAAGACATTTTCTCAAAGAGAAAGAAGACAAATATGGATAACAAAATAAGAATGTTTTCTTACGCTGATTCAAATTAGACCAAATTTTACATTACATAGACCTAAGACCTCTCAGCCATGACCTTTGAGAGAACAATGTAAGAAAAATGGTAGTGAGGAGTCTCATTAACAGGATATTGATATTTGGTTCAAGTGTATCGAAAAGATTCAGTTACACGTGTTCCATTTGTCAGCTGCATTCAGCTTCCTATGCCAGGCTACCTCCCAACAATCTTGCACTCATGCACTGAGCTGACAACTCCCATCTCTCACTCTTACGTAGTTCTCTGGTTTTATTTAGGTTTTCTTTCAAATGTAGTACTACCTGCTTATTACTCAACTGTAAACTTGGAAATCTCCCTTAAAAGGCAATACTGAGCTCCTTTTCACATACCCTCTTGTTTGATCTTCAGCCATCTTTTTCAGTTCTTTCCCTATCCTGGACCAGGATTTTATGATTTTTCTCCCTGCATGCGATATAACTTATTTTTCTAAATTATAAGAGAATTGTTGTTGTTGTTTGATATCCAGAACTTATTCATTTGCATAACAAGTTTTATTATTTCTGACCAGCATCTTCCTATTTTCCACACTCCAATACCTGGAAACCACCATTTACTCAGCTTCTAGGAGTTTAACTATTTTAGTTCCACCTATAAGTGAGATCATGTAGTGTTTATATTTCTGTGTCTGGCTTATTTCCACTTAGTATAATGTCCTACAGATTCATCTTTGTTATCACACATGGCAACATGGCAAGATTTCCTTCTTAAGGTTGGATGAAAATATATATATATATATATATTTCATCCAGCCACCCAGAAATTTAGATTGTGTCCATATCTTGGCCATTGTGGACAATACTGCAGTAAACATGAAAGTGCAGACATCTCTTCAGTGTAACAATCTTAATTGTCTTGGATTTATACCTGGAAGAGAGATTACTGGATCACGTAGAAGTTCTATCATGGGAGAAGGGTCACTTCCTCAACTCAAGATCTGCGTGGTCCTTAGCTTATGTGATGGAAAAGAACTTCAGCATCCACCAGTCAGAGACATAAGCAGAAGTTTAGGAAAATAAGAAATATATATTCAAGAGAGAACGTGGGCACTTTGGGAATGTAGGGGTGTGTGTGGCTGTGTGTGTGTCTGTGTGTGTGTGTGTGTGTGTGTGTGTCTGTGTATTGATACCTTCATATATGGAATGCATTCCATATATGAAGGTTCCCTTCCTCAGGCCTCATCTTTCCCTCCTCATCTTCCTCCCCCAATCCATTTGCATTATTCTACTGGTCTTTTTCCTCATTTAACTGAAGTCCCTTTTGTTTTCTATTTTCTTTCCAGCTTTCACATATGAGAGAAAACATACAACCCTTGACTTTCTGATACTGGCTGATATCACTTAGCATAATATTCTCTAGTTCTATCCATTTTCTTGCATATGCCATACTTTTGTTATTCTTTATGGCTGAGTAAAATTCCATTGTGTATAGATATCACATTTTCTTTATCCATTCATTTGTTGACTGACACATAGGGTTAATATGAATGTGTAACAATATTCATTTTTCCATTCCATAAACATGGGATTCTTTTTTCATTTATTGTTGTCTTATTTAATTATTCTCAACACTTTATATAGTTTCAAATATACACATTTATCAATTTCTTTGTTAAATTTATTCCTAAGTATTGTATTCTTTTCATTGCTATTATAAATAGAAATTTTTTCTTAATTTCCTTTTTGGATAGCTCATTTCTGTAAAAAAGTATCATCGATTTTTGCATGCTGATAGTGCATCTTGCCATTTTACTGAATTTGTTTATAAGTTCTAACAGTTTTTAAAAATAATTATGGTTTTGTACACAGTGATTATATCATTTGTTTATTCGTCATTATTATTATCATTTTTTTTTTTTTTGGTGCTAGTGTTCAAACCCAGGACCCTGTACATGCTAGGCAAGTGAAGTCCTCTATCACTGAGCTACACCTCAGTCCCTGACTATGTCATTTGTAAGCAGAAATAATCTTAAGTCCTTCTTTCTAATTTGGGTACTTTTAATTCCTTTTATTTTGAGAAGTTTCTATTTAGGTCAATTGCCCATTTTAAAATTAGGTCATTTGATTTGTTTGATTTCACTGGCTAGAACTTCCTGTACTATGGTCAAATAAGTGGTAAGAATGAGCATCCTTGTCTTTTTCATGACATTAGAGGACACACTTTCAGCTTTTATCATTGAAAAGTCAGCTGTGGACTTTTCATATATGGCCTTTTTAAGTTGAGATACATTCTATGCTTGATTTATTGAGAGTTTTTTTTTTTTATCACAAATGGTGTTGAATCTTATCAAATGAATTTTGTGTGTTTAATTTTATCTTTTACTTTCAATAATTTTATTGGTGCACTATAATTATGCTACAGAATGAAATTCAAAGTAATATTTACATATGCACATATCACTTGATGTGCTTCCCTCAGGATACCACGGTGCTTCTTCCTATATATGTTAATGATACTGGAAGTGATATCTTCATATATTAACATAACATTATTTGATCTGTTTCCTACCTCAAGCGTCCTTTTCCTCCTCCCTTCCCCACCCTATCACCATTATGGAGATCAGTACGGAGGTGTCTCAAAAGACTAGGAATGGAACCATCATATGACCCAGTTATACCACTCCTCAGTATCTTTCCAGAAGAATTAGAGTACTATAGCCATATTTATATACCCATGTTTATAGTAACACAATTCACAATAGCTAAATTTTGGAACCAACCTAGTTGTCCATCAACAGATGAATGAATAACGAAAATAAGGAATTTTACTCATTTGCAGGAGAATGGTGTACTAGAGGATATTATGCTTCGTGAGATAAGCTAGTTTTAGAAAGTCAAGGGTGATATCTTTTCTCTCATACATGGAAGCGAGAGAGAAAATGAGAAACAAAAGGGACTTCAGATACGTGAGGAGAGACATCAGTAGAATAGTAGGAAAGGATAGAGGGAGGGAGAGGGGGAGGGGGAAAAGAGGATTGGGGAAGGAAACATTCAAATAATGCTATGTCCATATATGAAGGCATCATTCCCAATCTCTAACATGTATGGAGAGGGGGGAGGAGGACAGGGGAATGGGATGGGATGTTGAAGGAAATACAAATGCTTTGTGTGTGTGTGTTTGTATCACTTTGAATCTATGATGTATAATTATATGCACTAAAAAAGTTATAAAAATAATTTCCCTTAAATATATAAAAATTCATCAACTTTACACAAAATTATGAAAATGGAAATTAAAACTATGTCTCACATAGAATATTAATAAGAATTAAAATGACTAAAATTTCTGCTGCTGAGGCCATAGAGCAATGGCCACCTTTTAAAATTAGTAGTGGAAATAAAAACTGGTAAATTCCTTTTTAAAAATTATTTTATTTTATTTTTTGTGGTAGTAGGGATTGAATCCAGGGGCATTCTATCTCTGTGCTATGCCCCTGTTCCTTTTTATTTTTTAATTTTGAAACAAGGCCTCACTAAATTGCTGAGGGCTTCACTAAGTTGCTGAGATTGGCTATGAACCTGCAATCCTCCTGTGTTAGCCTCCCAAATACTAGGCTTACAGACATGTAAATTCCTTTTTTAAAATGTGTTTTTATTGGTGCACCATCATCTCACATCATAACGTAAATCATGTTGACACTGACATACATGCACACAGCACTTGGTGCCCTCCCCCTCCTCCTCATCTCCTCACTTCCTATACAGAGGACTGAGACTGATATTGTGATTTTCACATATGTATACACAGTCAATGTTAGTATTTCCAATAATGAACCTCAGTCTTTCCCTTCTCCTTCCCTTAGACCACTTTCCTGGCTCTGCTGAGGTTTCTCCTCCATTATCAGGAGTCTGGCTGATATCCCAGTTACTCCCTAGCTTGCACATATTAAAGAAAGCATATGTCCCTTCACTTTCTGTAACTGGCTAATCTCACTTAATATAATGTTCTCCAGGTCCTTCCATTTTCTTGCAAATAACATTATTTTATTCTTCTTTATTGCTGAGTAGAATTCCATTGTGTGTATTTCCCATAGTTTTGTGATCCATTCATCTGTTGATGGACACCTGGGTTGATTCCATAATTTTGCTATTGTGAATTGTGCTGCTATGAACATGGGTATGCATATATTATTGTAGTTCTCTGGTTTCAACCTCTTTGGAAAGATACCCAGGAGTGGTATGGTGGATACATTCGCAGTTTTCTAAGGAATTTCCACACTGATCTCCATAGTGGCTGAACTGGTTTGCAATCCCACCAAAGTGTAGAAGAGTTCCTACTTCCCACATCCTCACCAACATTTGTTGTTATTTGACTTCTTGATGATTGCCGTTCTGATTGGGGTTAGATGGAATCTCAATGTAGTTTTGGTAAATTCCTTTTGAAGTGGAATTTAGTGATAGCTAACAAAATTACATATACACATACCATTTTATTCTCTTTTTTAAAAATAAATTTTATCAT